>VMDR010010075.1:0-31741 GCA_007922815.1 Macrotus californicus | reverse complement strand
CAATCTGATTTTAATATAGATATACTGGGGCAGGGAGAAAGAGGTGTTGGCTGAACCAGTTAATTGTGAATCCTCTTGAGAAAGCCTCATGAAAAAATAATCTTTTTAATCTGCCTCCTACATTCATAGGCTATCTCTACCTTCTGAAGAAATGTCAAATTATCTGAGTGATAACTGTAGGTGAGTCCAGGGTGATGTCTTTCCCTGGTTGTTCAGTAATCTGCTATTGACCTCTATGTGCCACTTAACTTCTATTTGATCTATTTCCCAATTTATAAAACAAAGGCGAATAAAGAGCTGTCTGCAAAGTGGTTTGAAGGCCCGAGTGAAAGGCCCTCTGAAATAGGATAGCTAAGCTTCAAAGAATGAGGAGGACACTTTAGCTATTGAGAGTACATTTTAAATCATGTAAGTGGACACAGTGGTAATTTCATAAATGTCATATTACTCAGCACTATTCCAAAGGGTCAAATAGATAAGGATTACATAAAAGTTTAATATATTCAAGCTAAACCATTTAATTAAAATAATATGAGAAAAAGATATAAAAGAATGATTTCAAATTGAAAGTTGGGATGTCAACATAGACATAAATTCACCTAGGCATTTTTTCAAAGGTGATTTTTATATATATATCTGAGGTATTCCACCTTGTATTTTTTTTACTGTGGTTTCCTTACTTTTTTCTCTTACTCTGTTTTCTTCATATTGTCCCCTTTTGTTTGGGAGACCAAACCTTGAATATTTTTAGTAGTCCCGATAATGCTGTAAAATTAATGTTATTACAGCAGCAGAGGTAGCAGAACTGTGCTGACTCAGTATCAGAATACTGGTCTGTGTCATCTGCTTTCTCCAGCCTGTGGGTATCCCAGCAGTAAAGGAGATGCCAAACACTTGCAAGAGTTCTTTAGGAGGTTAAATGTGATATTGAATGAGAAAATATTAAATAGTTATAGGTGTTCAGTAGTCAATACTTGAATCCACCCTGAGTTTAAGTGAAGAATGCTGATTGAGATACTCAGACTTGGTAATTTCTTTAATAGGAAAGAGAAGAAACAAATAATTTTACTTTTCTCAACAAAAGGAGTGTTAGCCTTGGGACATGACAATATTTATTGTCTTGATGTTCTCACTGCAAGATATTTAACTCCCTTGTCCCCATCCAAAAAATGCACTCTGCCATGGTCAAGGTGAAGATAAAGTACCGCCTAAAGGGTTGATACCAAATCTGGATGTTAATTTAAAGCATCTGTGAACTTAAAAGGCATTGAATTATATTGGCTTTAAAAAAGTTGTAGATACACTTGTAAATATACCAGCATATCTGAATCCTTTCTAAGCATCTGCTTAGAAGTGGGGAAATGGTGAGAATGAGGAATTTTATAAGTTAAAGTATTCAAAAATAACTGTAATGATTAAAAGAATCCACACATACACACACACACATCTGGTTCAGTCACGTGGAGCCATGGCAAAACGGCCACAAGGGGTTTCCTGTACCTCCACAGTGAGGGAGGCACAAAGGTAGCATGGCTCAGGACAGTTTAGGGCAGTCAGGCCCAGTGACAGGCCAACAGGAGACCCTCATCGTTGTTTGGCTTTAGGTGAGTTTCTATACTTATGAGTTAGAATCAAAAGGGAGTTCCTTTGCTCCATGCTTGGAGAGGTGTGTTGTTTATGAATGGTAAAAGGGGAAGAGGAGAGAATAATACTTAAAAGATTATTTAAGCATATGATACAACTGTGGGAGAAGTATTAAGGTTTTGTTCCCATTAAATAGATGGTAAAAACGGGAAAGTGAGGAAAGGTGGGTTCAGTGCTCACAACTGATTCAGGGTGATCACAAGGGAACGCTTAAACTAAAGAATTTATGAATAATTTTTCCTCTGCTTATTTTGACCCTATTATGACTAAAATGAGACTATTTCTGAGAGTCTATTCTTACTGCTTTCAAACAGAAATGCAGAATTGATAGTCTGGGGAAAATAATCCAGCTAGTTGCATTAATAGCACCCATTTTTTGGGGTCTTAGTATGTGCACAGTTGTTAACCAAAGAATTTCACCTATGAAGTTTTTCTCTTCACAATATATGCATAACACTAGTAATATCATTGTCTCCATTTTCAGATAAAGACATAAAACTTGGAAAGTCAAATATCATATAATCAATAAGAGAAAGAACCTGGATTGAGAGCCAGAACTGCCTGACTCAGGCCTCACACTGCCTGGTGGGAATGCGGAGGCAGGGGTGAGGAATGGCAAGTCTGGTGAAAGCAGAGGGGAGTGATCACAAGATGGATCCACTGGTGCCCACAGTACTCTTTGGGACATTGGGTGCGTGGTTCCTAGATTGGGAAGTGCCCAGACCCAGGAAATATCTGCTGTAATTAAAACCCTCCAGTACCACAAGATAATGTGGGTCTGTACTGCCCACAAATGGGAAGATGAGAGGATTATCTGCATGGCCCATTAAGGTACTGCTCCGCCCCTGCTTTGTCATGCTCTATCTGCAGGAAGAGACTTTCAAAGGAAGAATTCAAAACACACAGGATGGACATGAACTTCCCCTGGACTCACAGAAAGGTAAAAGAAACTTGACTTACAGTCACAGGAAACAGGAAGTCTCCTCCATGGTCTTTTGATTTTTTTGTTGCTCTGAGGAGGCCCACATATCATTGCTTTGCCACTTCAGGCCATTAAACCTATTTTCTCCTTTATATATCTGCTAAACATAGACACCGAAATGAAGAAATACAGCCTAAATAAGACACCAGTAACAGCTTGCAGGAAATATTAAAAAACAATTCTGTAGGAGGTTAGCAGCCATGCCTTTTCCACTGTGAGCTTTAAAGGTGCTCTCTTTGATCAGCCACAAGGTCACCTCACAACGGTTATGAAATCAGAAATTTTGAGGACCATTGAACGCTAAATTTTCACAATGGATCAGCTAGAGGTTATTAAACACAGAGAATGCCAAAGTCTCAGTATACTGAGAAGGCAGAGGAAGTTCATGAATGTTCCTACTCCATGCCCTGGCAGGCCACACACAACATATTTTTGTGCCTTTTCTGTCTCTTGGTTTTGTGGGCTGTGCTGAGCATCTAAAAGGAGGGACCTACAGAAATTCTGTGGACTTGGAGGTTTACTGAGCCAAGTCTTCCAAACAGACCAGGACCACAGGCACAGGAGGCTCCTTTCCAAAGGCAGGTAATGATGGGCGCTGACGTTGTCAAATTGCTCATCAGTCGAAGCTTCAGGGAGTCAGTATGCATGGTGGTTAAGCTCAAGAGTTTTGGAGATAAATAGAGATGGATTTAATTCCTGATTTGGCGTGGGTTAATTATGTGACCATTGGAGAATCACTTCATCTTTTTGTATGAGGCACAATGCTATTTTGTAAACTAGAATTTATACTAGTATTTCCTATGTAGGATTACTATGAAGATCACATACTTACCACAATGTCTGGGCCATAGTGAGTGCCTCATTCATGAAGGTTATAGCCATTGAGCAGCTGATTATATGCACAGCACTGATCAGAGCACTGGGGTAAATGGAGAAGTGAGAAGCATGTGGTTTGCTCTCAGGATGCATATGGTCTGGGGTGATTGAGAAGGAAAGTACATATGCAGAAAAATTAAATACCATGAGGTAGTATACAACAAAATGTTAATGGTTCTGCATTGATGATAATTGTTTTACTCATTTATTCACACATTCATAAAACATGCACTGAATACTTCCTATGTGGAAGAACTATACTGAGCACAAAAATTTTCATAGTTTTCATTACATGGAAAGTACTAGCATTATCTCTGCTTTTGCTTATGGAAAACTGAGACTCAGAGACCAAAAAAATATACTCAAATTCTCCAAGTTACAACAAAAAGGTTGGGGGCAGGCAAAATGGGTGAAGGGAATCAAAAGGTACAAACTGCCCATTATTGTTTAATAATTTAGCCACAGGGATGTGATGTACAGCATCCTAACTATAGTTAATGCTATAAGTGTATATTTGAAAGTTGCTAAGAGAGTACAACTTAAAAGTTCTCATCATAAGAAAAAATCATTTTTCACTATGTGGGGTGATAGATGTTAACTGGACTTACTGTAGTGATCATGTCACACACACTATATGGATATTTTGAATCATTATTTTGTACACCTGAAAATAATACAGTGTATGTGTCAGTTACATTTCAATAAAATGTTTTGTTTTGAACGCAGACCTATGTGACCCCGAAGTTCATGATGCTGGAGAGCTGTTGTTAAAAGCACGAAGTCTAGAGCTAGAGAAAGCAGATTCAGATCCGGACTCTGCTATCCGTGAGTTCCATGGCAGTGTGCAAGTTATCTCACATCTAGGGGCCAGAGTCTTCTCCTCTGTACATTAAAGACAAATGTTAACATCTACTTCATGTGGTTTTGTGAGGATTAAATTAGTTTGTACAACACAATTAAAAATTTATCTTAGTGCCTTGCACACTATAAGCACTGTATATATAAGCTGTAGTATTTTAAGAGTGAGCACTATAATTATTATTATCATAACTGAGTTATGGCATGTACATAGGACATTTGTTGGTACACAGTCAGTAAGCACTCAACAATTAGCTATTATATCATTGTTATTGTCTGATAGGTTATACTATATTTGAATAGTGTACCTGTCTTTAATCCAAATTGTCATTCCTTGCTCCTAACCCTCCATACTCCCTCACCTGCTAATGGTATGACAATACTTTCATTATACTATTTTCTAAATTAATGTCTTTGTTAATTTTAAGAGATAATCACAGAAATTCTAGGATTAGAATAGACCTAGGCTTAATTCTAAATCATAGTTCTTTTATGAAAATTAATGCATGGTTCCATATAAACTACTATAGCATATAGTACGTATTCTATAAATGTTGGTTACTGTTAGTGTGAGTTCCTCTACTTTCTTTTAACATATCAGTCAGTGAGTCTTACAAGTCTTTGGGCTCTGGGCTTTCCTATAGGTACAGCCTACTCTGCATATCCTTGTTGGTGCTTTTGACCCTTTTGCTAGACTAACATCATCATCAGAGTTTTCTACTTTTCTCCATGGCAGAAAATTCTGCTTGGTGGCCAAGGTCTTCCTTAAGCCAGCTCTGTCTTGTCTGACTCATTTTATTTCCCATAGAGCCTCCATTCTAATCAAGGTATTCTCTCTGTTATCTTATAATAACTCCTATGCTATTTTGAGTTTGCACTGCATTTGTGCGCTTTCCCATTCCTCACCTGGGAGCACTCCATCTGACTCTCTGCTGACTCAAGTCTGACCATCTTTCAGAGATAAAGTCATGCACCACCTCTCACTTGCAGCCTGCTGTGATTACTTGCATCCTTATGAAACATTCCGTTCTCTGAAACTCTAGAGCCTTGAACCCTCTTGCCTAATACAGTGCATGATGCAGAGTAACATTATAAAGAGGATAAGTAATGACCTCTTATAATCTGAATTTGAAATTTGACTCTGCTTCAACTTAGCTATGAGATATTAGACCTCATATTTTTCACCTGTAAAGTGAACCCAACATGAGCAACTTATCTCATTGATTTATTTTTGAGGATTAAATGACATAAGCTATACAAGACACTTAGCATAGGCGTGTGATAAGTATTTCTGTTAAGATGTAGTTGTTATGGTAAGAACTCAGCCCATATTTGTTAAATAAAACAAACTATTATATTTGTTGCCACTTAACTTTATAATGTGTGTGTTTAGAGCAAATATTCAAGCAGACAACACTTGATAATCCAATGAGGATGTGCATTTATACTTTTTGTCAGGATATGGTTGGAATCCTCAGTGTCCTAACATGCTGTGGGAAGGCATAAGGGCCTTTCTCATCTTGTTCAGGGCTTGTACCTCCCCCACTGACCCTGGCTGCTGACCACCACTCACTCAAACAGTGGAGAATGAGGAAGCAATGGAGGGTTTCAGGTCGTGGCAGATTAAACGCACAAAGACTCAGGCTTCCCCATGTTGAGAATAGAGAATACTTTGGGGGAAAGTTTTTAAGAAAGTTGAAGCAATTTTCTTTTTAGAAATCATGAAGCAGCCAGTGATTTTTAATCCGGAGGCATAACAGTCAGAAAAGTTTCTCTCCCTGCCTGTGAAAGCAAAGGTTGCCTTATAAGGCCTTCTAATGTAGTCAGAGCTTCAAAGGGGTTAACAGCCCTTCCTCCCAAACTACCTGCTATGCTTTCTTCCAGAGGCACTTCTGCTCTTTTCTTATTCTTTTGGGCTTGAAAATTATTTTTTCCACCATTCTTATTTTTCCTCTCCAGCCTTCCCTTTATTTCTTTTCCTCTCTAGTGGTCTGGCTTTGCTGCTGACCCCGATAGACCCTCTCAAGGGCACTTAGCAGAGCTGTTGTCTCAGGCTCAGGTTTTGTCCCTGTCCTCTGACTGGTGATAGAACAAAGGACTAAAGGCGATCTCTCCAAGTAACAATATCTCTTTATTGAAGCTTTGTTCTGCTGCTTTGGGTCTTTTTCTCTCTGATTCACTGGCCTTGCACTTGAACAACTTTCCTGTTTCTCTTCTTCCTCTTACCTCTCAACTTCTAGAATGAGTCGGTTAGTTGTATTATTTCTGGCTTCTCACTTTCAACAAATCCTTCAACACAATTTACTAAGAAATTGGGGGAATATGGGAAGATGGAAGAATCAAACCAACACCAATTTTCATATCTAGGTTCCTGCTTGGTGGCCAGAGATCCAGGTCCTACACTATGCCTCTTAAAGCTCCCAAGACTGGCCAAGCCTCCAGAGCTTTTAGTGCTGAACCAGCTGGTGAAGAAACCGGGAATGCCGAAGGTTCTTCCTTCTTACCAGCCCCTTCCTAATGGAACCTAGAAGCAGTTTGGGAGGGCTACAGAAAGTGGCGATTGAAGTTCAAGTGTACACTCTATTACCATTTATGGGATTCTTTGTGGCCCCAGCATTCTGATTCTACTACTTACTGCTTTGTTAGTCTTACAGCAAGCCTAACCCTGGCTCACCATGCAACTCCTACTGTCCATTTTTTATGGTCACTACCTTACTTGAAACGATCACCATTTCTTGACTGAAGTATTCTAATAACAGTATTAGTTTCCAAGGGTGGTCATTAAAAAAAAGGTACCATGAGCTGGGTGGCTTAAAACAGCAGATACTTATTCTCTCAGAGTTACAGAAGTTAGAAGTTAGAAGTCGAGGCATTGGCAAGTCCCTGCTTCCTCTAACAGGTCTAGGAGAGGATGTGTTTCATGCCTTTCTATTGTTTTCTGATGTTAGCAACAGTCCTTGCATTTCCTTGGTTTGCATCTGCAGAACTCCGATTTCTGCCTCTGTTTCCACATGGCATTCCTCTCCCTGTGTCTCTCCCTTCAGCCTTTTGTGTAAGAACAATAGTCATATTGAATTGGAGTCTACCCTAATGATCTCATCTTAATTACATCTGGAAAAGCCCTATTTCCAAATAAGGTCACATTTTTAGATACTGGAGTTTAGGGCTTCAACACACCTCTCTGGAGGATGTGATTCAACTCATAAGCATCAACATCCTAATGGCTCTCTCTGTCACCAGTGTTTTCTTGCTCTAAGCCATCCTCCGTGTACCACTAGTTAGCTGTCTGAAACACATATCAGATCATTCAACGTTGAATTTTAAGAAATCTGCCAGTTCAACATTTATTTTAGATAAAATCTTTAAAACTGAATTTCAGGCCCTTCTTGTTTTGGATTTCCTGTTCCTTTTCACTTTTTCCCTTCACTTTCTCTTTCATAGACCCTATGGACATATTGTTATGACTGTTAGAACATCCAAGTCCTTATATATTTTCTTGTTTTTTTCTCACTCAAGCTCCATTTGCCCCTAAAAATGAACCAATCCATCCTAGGTTTTTTTCACAACCCTTTGTTTAAAATGCTCGTTCCTTAGCTTTTTGGCTTTGTTTTTGGCTACTGTGGAAGTTGTCACATTGTGTCATTATCTTATTCATTCCGAATTTCCCAATACCTGGTACCTATCATCTGTAAATAAATATTGTTGAAAAACTGTTCCAGAGGAGAATATACTATGTGCTAATTTTGTAAATCTTTTTTTAATTGTGCTTTTCATGAATTGCAGAAACTTGGTAGAAATTTGTTAACATAACTATCTCATTCAGATGTTTTTAGCACAGTAGTTAAGAAACCAACCTGCTTCAAATAGAAGTTATATGATGTTGAGTACTTTATTTAAATTTGCTGTTTTTCAATATCTTTGAGTTTCTAATTTATAGAGTTATTGTCAAAATAACATTTTAAAATTGGTTAGAACAATGACTGATACAAATTATATGGTTAATATTTATTGGCTGTTTACCCTCATAACTATTATTACTTTTATTCTTTTTAGTCATGTGTTAAACCAGAATTATATAATGTGTGGTTCTGAAGTCTTGTAAAATAACCTTTTTTCCCACCAGAGATGGAAACCAAAAACAAATACAGTGATCAGCTAGACAAAAGTGCAACGTTAAGCTTTATTTCTGATAAAATTGTCAGAGAACATGGCTGAAGTGTTGGGCTAAAAGGGCCTCTCATTACTTTAGCCCAGACCTGAGCTTTTGAACCCAGTCCTTAACACAGCTGAGAGCATGACCTCTCTGCAGACATCTAGTTCCAAAGAAGAAAGCCATGTGTGCAGGATTCCTTCCGAGCTCTTCAGTCAGATATGTCACTTCCCCCTTCTGCCCAGTGCTCTTCCCACCACTGTCTCAAAGTATGAGTGAGACTGAAGAGAGAGACCCAGGGAGCTATTCTACATAGAAGTGATAGGAAAGGGAGAGAATGAATATATCCCAATGTATAACCAACCTCTTCATTCCATATGTTTTGCATATGTTATTCTAATCTTCAAAACAAACCTGGGACATAGATGCAATTATCATCCTCATTTTAAAGATGAGATGGAGGCATAGGTAGATATACTTTGCCTTCTCATACAACCAAAAGGACAACAAATTTAAAAACAAAAAATAACCAGAACTGCCAGAAAATTGAATTGTATGGAAGTCCAACAACCAAGGAGTTAAAGAAAAAATGTTCATCCAGATCGGTAGAAGGGTGCAGACAAGCAGCGAGGGTGGAGTGGACTCACAGCAAGGTGGTGGCTAGTGGAGCAGGTGGTACCACATTCGTGTGCAGATAAACTGTGAGGAACAACTGAGGAGTGGGACAGACCATGCAACCCAGGGTTCTAGCACAGGGAAATAAAGCCTCAAAACCTCTGACTGAAAAAACCTGTGGGGGATGAGGTGGTGGGAGAAACTCCCAGCCTCACCAGAGAGCTAGTTGAAGAGACTCACAGGGTCCTAGAACGTACACAAACCTACCCACCCGGGGAATCAGCCCCCAAAAGGCCCAATTTGCTTGTGGATAGTGGAGAAAAATGACTGAAAGCCAGCCAAGAGCTGAGCAAGTAGCATTGTTCCCTCCTGGACACCTCTCCCACATACAGTACCACAACACAGCAATGTGGATTGCCTGGCCCCGGTGAATATCCAAGGTTCTGCCTTTTACAATGTAACAGGTGCACCAAGACAGAAAATATGGCCCAAATGAAAGAACAGATCAAAGCTATAGAAAAAAAAAAACACAGCAATGAAGAGATACCCAACCTATCAGATGCACAGTTCAAAACATTGGTAATCAGGACACTCACAGAAATGGTAGAATATAGTTGCAAAATAGAGGAAAATGTGAAGGCTATGAAAGTGAAATAAAGGGAACCAACAGTGGAGGAAGGAAATTGGGACTCAAATCAACAGTTTGAGGCAGAAGGAAGAAATAAACATTCAACCAGAACAGAATGAAGAAACAAGAATTCAAAAAAAATGAGAGGCTGAGGAACCTTTGGGGCAACTTTAAACATTCCAACATCTGAATCATAGGGGTGTCAGAAGGAGAAGAGGAAGACCAAGAAATTGAAAACTTATTTGAACAAATAATGGAGAACTTCCCCAATCTGGCAAAGAAAATAGACTTCCAGGAAGTCCAGAAAGCTCAGAGAGTCCCAAAGAAGTTGGACCCAAGGGAGCACACACCAAGGCATGTCATAATTACATTACCCAAGATTAAAGATAAGGAGAGAATCTTAAAAGCAGCAAGAGAAAAGGAGACAGTTACCTACAAAGGAGTTTCCAGAAGTCTGCCAGTTGATTTCTCAAAAGAAACCTTCCAGGCAAGAAGGAGCTATAAAGAAGCATTCAAAGTCATGAAAGACAAGGACCTATATCCAAGATTACTCTTTCCAGTAAGGTTGTCATTTAGAATGGGAGGGCAGATAAAATGCATCCCAGATAAAGTCAAGTTAAAGGAGTTTATCATCACCAAGCCCTTATTCTATGAAATGTTAAAGGGATTTATCTAAGAAAAATAAGATAAAAAATACAAACAGTAAAATGACAACAAACTCCCAACTATCAACAACCCAACCTAAAAAAACAAAAACAAAAACAAACTAAGAAAACAACTAGAACAGGAACAGATTCACAGAAATAGAGATCACATGGAGGGTTATCAGCGGTGAAGGGGGAGGGGGAAAATGGAGGAAAAGGTACAGGGAATAAGAAGCATGTATGGTAGGTACAAAATAGACAGGGGGAGGTTAAGAACAGTATGGAAAATGGAGAAGCCAAAGAACTTACATGTATGACCCATGGACATGAACAAAGGTGGAGGAATGATGGAGAGGGGGGTATAGGGCAGGGGGGGAAAAAGGGGGAGAAAATAATGGGACAACTGTAATAGCATAATCAATAAAATATATTTAAAAATAAAGATGGGCCTAAAGAATCTATGAAGAATCTATGGGCCTAAAAAGTTAATTAACTTACCTAAAATAACCTCAAAGTAAGTAAAAGAGTTATAAATTGAATCCAAGTTCCTCTATAATGGCATGTCACCTCTTTTCCCTCCAAAAAACTAATCATATTAAATTATATCTATATATCTATAGATGAAAAGATTTTCTTTTAATTTTTAAGTTTGGATCTTTATAATGACAACAACAAATATTTCTTAAACATGATTGCCTCCCCTCAAATCCTATGTAGTATATTAGTAGGTCCATGCAAATGCATGCAAAAATATACAATGGACCACAGGTAATATCCAATGCGATATTTTCAGCTTACATGTCATGGTAACAAATGAGAAAAACCGTGGCCCTTTTTGGCTAAGGGAAGAGTTTTTCTCCTGAGTTCTCTTTCAGCGCCCTGCTTTATATTACTTATTGGTCCTCAAATCTATTTCATGACATTCTCTATTGCATGGCATACCTCTTGGATTATTTCCTTGCAGAATATATTATGATTAGATCATTTCCTCTGTGTTCATCTAAGAAAAAAGTATTCATTATTGTATTTCTAGTCCTAGCTTGTCCATTTTCAGATTCTAGCTGTTCTGGAGTCAGTTAGCCAACTGCTGCCCCGTGAATAACTTTGGACCCCTTGCCCTATGCTTTTGTACCCTAGTCCCCCTGTTTTCCTTTCATTTTCTTTCTTGGCTCAACTGTAAGTAACATAGACATTAGAATTTTATCTGTCTTGTTCACTGCTCTATCCCTTGTGCCTAAACCAAGCACCTAGCCTAAATTATTTATCAATAAAGATGTGCTGAATGAGGATGAAATGATGTTGATGATAATGAAATCATCCCTTAACTTTTCAGTAAGATTAACTTCCAGTCTGAAGAAAATCTTCTTGTTGAAGCTATTAATATAATTGTCATTTTGTATCACATGATCATATTTCTTTCACAGCTTTTGTAGCCAAAAATTTTGCTTCTTAATGATTTTTCTACTTAATTTTCTATTGGCTAGAGATACATTGTACAACATTATACTCAACTACTTTTGGGAATGTAATATATCATTGCCTCTCTCAAACCACCCCTAAAATTAAAATGTTGACTTTATTTTACAATTCAGGTGAGCCCTGCCAGACAGAATCAGATAATGGTGGCCTTTAAGTGTGGTGTTGGTATAATAGCTGAAACTTGCCCCTTTTAACAGTGCAGTGTGGTAGTTGCTCTTTCGTGATAGGAAATTAATAATAGCTACCCACATTAGGTTATCTTACACGACTCTGAAAGACATTATACATGTACTAATATGAGAGAGTGACTGCAAATGTTCATTCATAGTTCCATTTGAGAGCCTGGTATACGTTGGACTCTCAACAAATGGTAAATCTATATAATAATGAAAATTATGAAAACAACTTTATAATAGTAATAATAATGGATGAGGATACTCCTTCTCCTGAGTAGGTTTATGTGTCTTCTGAGGCTCTGAATGTAATTTATAAATATTATAAGAAAAATCTTTGAAAAATTTTGTATATCCACGTGAGTAATCTTAAAAAGTAGATTTTCAAGAGAAAAAGTTACATTCACATTGAAAATAAGATTCAGAGTCTCATTTCATCAGCACTTAACATGGGGCTCATTTTAGTTTTCCCCAAAGAAAGAGGAGGCAGTGACTGAAAATTTTGTCTTACAGTCTTTTTCTCTCTCTTTCTTCTTTGATGTACATTAGTTCCCATGGAAACCACACTGGGATGGCTTAAGACTGACATCCACAAATATAGTGTGAGGTCATTTTTATCTAATGCTTTGAAATTTAAACCATGGTTTGTGCTGTATAGTGAACCATCCTTAACACATTCTGAAGGACTATGAAAAGACAATATTCTAAAAGCAAAAACAAGACACATGACTGCATTATGCCAATTCAGCATTGTTCTGTTCATATTAAAACAGAAGGGGTTTTGTTTCCCCAGTTTGCCTTTAGGAATCCCAACAATGCAGCTGGTTTCCTTAACATGGCGGGGAGAGAAGCCCCTCTTTCTGGCCCCTTCCTTATTATTGCCAGTAGCCTGCTGGCCACCAGGGAAGGGACAAGTGTTGAAGGCTATGAATGGTGCAATAAATAATTGCATCATTGCATTGTGACAAGGCTGCAGGGCTTTTCTTGCTTTGCACTGACTCCACCACGACACCTGGCCTGCCATTCCTAGGGCACTGAAGTGGTTTCCTTTATTAATTTGCCAGTGCTCCACCTATACATTCCTGATGCATTTAAAGGGAGATGTGTTTCTAAGGAGAACAACTAGAGTCCTGGGATAAAAATGAGGTTTAGTGGAATATGATCATTTTAGGCTTTTAAGGCATTTTTCAGAGAAGAAGAAAAGTTGAGATACTGAGTTAGGAGGTCTGGGTTCAGAACATGGTGACATTTTAAAAGGGGTAAACATGAAAAGATGACAATGAAGAAGAAAGCGTTTAGTACTTAGTTACCTGTTTGGAACTCAATATATTTGCATTGCATAAATGAATTAGTTAGCCCATAAAACTATGTTTATACCGATCTTTGTTCTCCTTACAGTCTTTTATGTAGAAAGTTATAAAAGTGTCCATCTCTTGTCTAATGTAATAGTTAAATGTGGGTCAAATGGCTATCTCCGTCTTACAATCACCATCTGCAATATTTGGCGGTGAGACAGAGGGCCAGAGGCGGCACAAGGGTGCCTGGATGTGCCTCAGCTTGGAAGTGACATGCATCACCTCTACTCAGGCAACCTGGGCCCTAACCTAACTGCAAGGTTAGGCTGGGAGGTGTCAGCAAGCATTCAATAACTGGTGCCCACGAACTCTCTTCCACATTAAAAATATGTTTAACAAATCTCATTGCTCAAAACTGACAATTGTAATAAAAAAGAGAATTATAAAACAAGCACATTTCCAAGAAATGGCAAATGCTGTATTTCTGATGATATTCTTGTTTAATCTGCCATTCTAACTGTTAATTTTATTTCCATGGAGAAAAAGAACAATGCATTCTTCATTGATATAATAAGTCACGTTGCCTCATGTCTTCTGCCCACAGAGTTAAGCTTTAAGAGGTGTATAAATAAGCGACTTAGCATATGTGACCTCCTGACCGTGAAGTGCTAAATTCCAGGAACTGTATTACCCTACCACTTTTATTTGTCTGTGAGAAATCACTTGATTTATGCCTGATCCCAGAAACAATAAAAATGTGCAGGTATGCCAACTAGAATGATTGGAACCTGTCACATAAAAGTTTTAGTTGCCCTTAAAAACTACAAATAAAAGTAACCTTTGATTAAGGATAATACAGTCTACATTGTGCTTGTATCAGTATGCAGACACAAAACATATCCAAATAAATTAATTGTAATGCAGTCCAATGCAACACAGCCTTCAGAGACAAGGATCTTCTGCAAGGTGAAAAAGAAAGTTTTGTATTTGCAGAGGAGTTATAACAGAAAATCAGTCTATACAGAAAGGAGCTAAAGCAGCTTAGACAATGTGGTTTAACAGAAATATTCTCTAGAGCAAGGTCTGAAGTTTCTCAAGATTGGCTTGTGTACACTGATCGTTCACTCTTCTTATGGGCTTTAGAACTTCAGATGGGGCCCAGCTAGGATTATAAACCAAAATGCCAAAATAACCCACAACATTGTTGGAAGGGAATTCCCAGTTAAGTTTTCAGACTCTAGAGGTTGGGATCATTCCAAAATGATTCTCAGCTCTTAGATATTTTAGGCAGGTCCACACTGAGGCAGTGTGAGACTCAAAAGCAACCTGGAGAATTTCCATCTCGTTAACACTTCATTTATAGTGTATCTGTGTCAAGCCTCAGCCTTGGGGTTCTGGAATTAGCTTAAACAGGAGGGAAATAAAATCTCCTCTAGTTAAGATGAAGCTGAGTGCAGATTCTGTTGTGCATAGTCACAGTGGAAGCATGCTCATATTACCTTTGAACTTAGACCACTCTGAGTGTTCAGAAGATGAAATATTTCTTTTAAAATTATATGGATTTATTATTTCTTTGTCATTAAACATCATATATTTGTATTCTGGTTCATTTTTCAAATTGGATTTTTTGAGATATAATTAACATACAGCATTTTAGTTTTAGTGTAAAAATGACATGTATGAGGCTTCTCTGGAAAAAGTACAGTCATTGTTAATATAATGAGGACCGTTTGTGTGACATTGATGGAACCTGGTGGCCAAGGAGAGAGGGCTGGAATGCGCATGTGTGAACAATGATGACTTCACTGTACTAGCCAGTGGGGGCAGCAGACGATGTTGAATGAACATGTGTACCGTGCAGCTGTTGCATTCAAAATGACTGAGCAAATAGAGCAATGAATCTGCATCAAATTTTGTGTTAAGCTTGAATATTCCTCCACAGAAACTGTTCAGGTGATTCAGAAAGTCACAGCTATGGGCAACGGGTGATTGGCATCTTAATCATGACAATATGCCCGCTCAGGCATCACATCTCGTTCAGAGTTGAAACATCAAATCACCCAGGTGACTCAGTGCCCCACTAAAGCCCAGACTTGGTACCCTGCAACTTCTTGCGTTTCCCCAAAACTAAAATCACCTTTGAAAGGGAAGAGCTTTCAGACCATCAATAAGACTCAGGAAAATAGAACAGGGTAACCGATGGTGATTGGGAGAACTGTGTGAGGTTCCAAGGTGACTACTTTGAACGGAACTGAGGCATCATTGTGTTATGTACAATGTTTCTTGTATCTCCTTCAATAAATGTCTCTGTTTTTGTATTTCATGGCTAGATAACCTCTGCACAGACCATATCTATCTACCTATCTATCTACATAAAAATAGATGATCACACAGTAAGTCTGTTACCGAACAAAAAAGGGGGTTTGGCTGCCTGCCATCATAAAATCCAAACTCATGAGGCAAGTGCTGGTGAAAAAAAAGGAAAGAGGTTTTATTCAGGAGCTGCAGTGCTACACAGTCTGGAAGCGCGGTAGGACTTCCCATCTCAAATCCCATCTCCTCAGCAAAACCATGGAAAAGCCAGTGTCCAAAGTTCCTGCTCCCATTGAAAGGATAGTCCTTCAAATCCTGCAGGGGACTGCTAAGCCGTCATCCAGGTAGCTTATCTTGTTCCCGGCTGCTGTCCATTTTAGCATCCCTACTGGAGCCTGCAGTGGAATCTGTGCGGCATGGGCCATGCAGCTGCTAGGGCCACAAGGTCACGTATTCCTGGGCTAGACAGTGTATGAATGCAATGATGAATGCATAACCAGGTGGGCAAGAGAGCAAGAGAGGCTTCCTCCTGGAAGCCATGGGCCACGTGGCTGCTAAGGCCACATGGTCCATGGAGAAAACAAGAGAGTCCATGGCAGGTCTGAGTGTAGGTTAGGAGCCAGTGAGCCACAAGCAAGAGAGCTTTCTTTGTTCCCCTGGATTTATATTAGCTTGGGTATTGGATGGACCTGCTGCTTTCTCCAAATGGCCAATCAACTTCCCAAACTTTTGTGCTTTTCTGGTGGGTTCTACTTCCATCCCATGCCTTCTTACCCTAGGCTAGACTGACAGGCCTCTTTAGTCACATTTCCCCCTGCTGCCTTTTGATTTCTATGGTGCATGTGCCTGCCTTCTCTTGGTCCCAACCCCAATCTGATACCTGAGGAGCAGGGAAGAGGACTTTTCTCATGCTATATAAGAACCCACCCCTGCTGCCATTGTGGCCGAAGAGGAGACTCCCTGGGCTCCTACCAACCAACCACCAGTAACAGGTCTAGTTAAGACCCATCGCCATATGCAATAAGCATAATGATAATTTTTTCTAGTGATGAGAACCTTTAAGATCTACTTATCCTGCTAGCACCTTTCAAATACACAATATAATATTAGTAGCTATCACTGCCATACTGTACATTACATTTCCATGACTTAATTATTTTATAACTAAAAATTTATCTTTTGACTCCCTTCATCCATTTCATCTCGCTTGAACCCCTGCTTCTGGCAACTACTGATCTGTCCTCTGTATCTTTTGAGTTCAGTGTTTTATTTTTTGGGGGGGGGGATAGTTTGTACATATAAATGAGATCATACGGTATTTCTCTTTCTCTTTCAGACTTATTTCATTTAACATAATGTCCTCAAGGTCTATCCATGTTGTAGCAAGATCTCATTCTTTTCCATGGCTGAATACTATTCCATTGTGTATGTGTACATGTGTGCCTCATGCATGCTTAGATTGTTTTCATGTCTTTACTATTGTAAATAATGTCACAATAAATATAGTGGTGCTGATATCATTGTAAGAAAGTAATTTCATTTCCTCTGGATATCACACTCCAAAGTAGAATTTCTGGATCACACAGCAGTTCTGTTTTTAAACTATTTTTTGAAAACATCCATATTGTTGCACCAATTTTCCACCAAGAGTGCACAAGAGTTCCCTTCTTTCACATCTTTGCCAACACTTGTTATTTCTTGCCTTTTTGATAGTAGCCATTCAAAGTGCGATTTTGATTTCCATTTTCCTAATTATTAATAATATTGAGCATCTTTTCATATACCTATTGACCATCTGTATATCTTCTTTGGAAATATGTCTGCTCAGATACTCCTTCCATTTTTAAATTAGAATTTTTTCCTTTTCACTGTTGAGTTGTATGAGTTCTTTATGTATTTTGGGTATCAACCCTCTATTAAATATATAATTTGCAAATGTTCTCTATCATTTGGTAGGTTCCCTTTTCATTTTATTAGTGGTTTTCTTTGCCAGTCAGAGCTTTTTAGTTTGATGTACGAACTGGATTTTTGCTGGTCAAAATTATTAAACCAAATCACTTGGGTTTTAGGTCATTATACAATCTTTGTGGAACATTTACAACCCCACTCTGAAAGTACCATATACAACTTAGAGAGTTCAAAAAAGTGCCACCGTGAAAATCTAGGCAGCAGTTAGAGACTGCGGTTTATTCACATTTGTGTCCGTCCCTAGGGATTAATGTAGTACCTATCAAGTGCAGGTACTCAGTGTTTGAGGATGAGGAAATGAATGAGTGAATGAGAAGGAAAGTGCATGCACAGTTCATTCCAGACAGACTTCACTCCACACTCCCCTGTGAATCGGATCAAGATCTCAGTCCAGCCACAGACGACATGAGTTGGCTCAAGTAAATCATCCCTTAGGCAGAGTCTGGCTGCAGGGAAGCAGGAGGTCAGCCAGGGACACTGTGCACAGCACAGCAGGAAGTGGCTTTAGCCAATCGTCAGCTTGGAATTCTTGTAGTATCAGGAATGCGTAGCCTGATGATACATTTCAAGTAATTTTCAATCACCTGTGATTCCAGGAGTGATCAGGCAATGCAAAGCGGCCAGCACTTGCAAAGCCATTTCAAGTGACTTTGACTCTCATAAACTGAGTCTCATAAGCTAGGACTAACACCAGTTATTCTCACTTTTGCACCTCACTTTTACTAAAGCTTACATGATTTTAAAAATATGGAGAAAACATACTTATGTAAGAGGACACATGCATATACTCATAATAGCAACACTCACTTAATTCCATATTGCCTATACTATATATTCCATAATACACAGAGAGATGGGTATGTATATACATATATATACATATATGAAATTATACATATATGGAATTGCATGGGTGATGTTAATGTGTGAGTATGTTTGTAGATACATATATACATATATATATGTGTATGTGTATCTATACAAGATCTGTCCAGAAAGTATCCAACCACATATTATGAAAAATAGAGACATTTATTGAAGAAGATACAGGAGACATTGTACATAGGACAATGATGCCTCAGTCCCCTTCAAAGTAGACACCTTGGTACCTCACAGTTTTCCCAGCATCTCTTCCACTGTTCAAAATACTGCAAAAGCATTTATTGGAATTTCCATCAGCTGCCTTGTTGTATTTTCCTGAATCTCATCAATGATCTGAACTCTCTTGCTTTTCAGAGGTGGTTTCAGTTTTGGGAAAAGCCAAAAATAAAAGCCCGTACACATTCGTTCAACATTCTCAGGTGCTCTGCTTGTTGTAGGCCTTCCAGAACATAGATCACTTTCAACAGATTCTCGACCATCTTTGAAATGTTTGTGCCATTTTTATTTGAGCTGCACTCATTGCATCACCCCCACAAGCCTTCTGAATCATCTGAATAGTTTCCACAGAGGAATGTTCAAGCGTCATGCAAAATTTGATGCAGATTCGTTGCTCTACTCGCTCAGTCATTTTGAGTGTGATGACCACACAGTACACAAGCTCACTCAGTGGCATCTACCGTCCCCACTGACTAGTACAGTGAAGTCATCGTTGTTCACACAGGTGCATTCCCGTCCACTCTCCTTGGCTGCCAGGTTACATGGATGTCACGCAAACCATTCTCATATTAACAATGCCTGGACTTTTTCCAGACAGACCTCATATATTATATGTATATATAAAATACTCATATCATTCTCTTATTCACCAAATGTTACTTGTATCTAGGAACTTTACTAGACATTTAGAATATAAAAAATGCATCTTTCCCAGTCTCTGCCTTCATGAAAATCGCAGTTTATTAGGGAAAACAGATTCACAAACCTGCAAATGCAGTTTAATAGGCAATATAGGTAAATTCTTAAGTGCTTAAGAAAAAGGTTTCAGGCATTCACCAAAGCTTTTTGCTTGTCACATGCAGGTCTTTCCTCTTTTATCTAATCCTATCAATCTTCTAAGTAATGAGCTTGCAGATAATTTGTACCTTAATAAAACCTGAAAAAGGTTGCAAATGTTGGTGGGAAGGTTTTGATTTATGCTTCTAAGAGCTGTAACACCTTTTGCTTTTACCAGCAACACATGAAAATTTGTTGCCTGAACTTTGGAGAGAATTCTTCCCTTTTGATTTTTTTCCCTTTGATCATATTGCAATTTGTGAACTGAAATGATTTATTATTCTTGTGATTTTTCTTACTTATCCCTTTTATAAATATCTTAGCAATATTCAGGGAATATACGTGACAGCATATACATTGGAAGTAAATGTACACACAAACATAGGCATGTTCAGATGATAAAAATTATAGCATAGCTGTCTGTATCGTGATCCATAGCTGCACATATCATTGTAAAATCTGAAATATTCTGAGTATTCAGTCTCTGGGTTTTCATCTGTTACAGAGGATTGCCATGAATTTCAAATGAGATAACATGTGTAAGTGGTTTATGAAGAAAGGCATACTATGCAAATATATGTTGCCAAGATGTGAGGGGCATTTGGTCCCATGTCAGACTTCACAGCTTTCTAAACTGTAAGAATGGCATCTACAGGTGACCACAAGAAAGCCACAGGTACATATTTGATATTCATAGTTCTTTACCGAGTTACATTTCCATCTCTTTCAAAAGCCTAATTCTGTTCCCTTTCCTGAATTGTTGTATGTTACTTAGGTTTTATTTTTGGTTCAGTTTTGAATTTGATACTTTTTCTGGTAATACTATTGATTCCTTTTAAGCAACTAGTGTAGGCAAATTAGATTGGGCTGCTAATGCTGGCAACCCAATCTGTAAGTTGCCTCTTGATCACTTTTCCTAAATTGTTTTTTATTTTTTTTAATTAATTTTGTGGCAGTGACATTGGTTAACAGGATCATACAGGTCTCAAGTGTACACTTCCATGATCCCAGATCTGTATGTATACTGCTTTGTGTGCCCACCACTTGCAGTTGAACCATTGTAATTTGATGCAGAATCCTTCTGCCCTGAAGCTCCCCTCTACTGCTCCTTTCAAGTCTAAGCTCTTGTGGTTGGATGGTGTTTTCGTTGGGCTTGCCCAAGCATTTCTATAAAGGAGCAAATAGTATACATTTTTAGGATTATCCAACATTATTTAATAATGGTAGACATGCTGAACATTTACTTTTCAAAATGGATCAGGCCTCTAAAAATAGGTAGGGATTTTGTAGATGTACTCACTTAAAAAAATTGTTTTAAACTTTAGAACCTTGTGGGTTAAAAGCCTTGATGACTCATCAGATAATTATTTAGTGTTATTTCCAGTTCTCCATTACAATAAAAAAGAAAATATTTGGGACAGAATAAAATCATGTAGACAGCTAAAACATGGTTTTTTGGTAAAAACAATCCTGCAGAATGCATTTTAGTGTGATGTTTAACACAATAGATTTTTATTTCACAACAAGCTGAGATTGAGTTTTGGCCATGGTAGTTACTAGATCTATAGTATCAGGCAAGTTCCTTGGGCTCCCCAAGGTTCAGTTTTCTCGTATAAAATGGTCTTGGTTGGCTACTCCTTTTCTTAAAAGGTAGAAAGATGCAAAAGAAAGTTACTCCACCAACAATAAAAACTTAAAAATCTGCAAAAGCCTTATTTTTCTTAAGATCATCAGACAGATGAGATGTCTATTCACATGAACTGATTTCCAAAGGCTGGGAAACCCTCTCTGAAGAGAAATGAAGCAAATAAACTGTTTCACCTTTGGAAGAACATGGAAGAAAGAGGTGACTGCCAATAACAGCAGGTAAGGAGAAAAATAGCTAAAATTTTAACACATTTTTAAAGGCCAAGTATGAGTTAGTATGACAGTAAAATCCCCAGGAGTTCCAGTACAAGTGGAGTCTGTTCTTTCTCAGAAGTGTTTTTCCAAGGCTCCCACTGGTGTTCACAGAAAATAGGCAGGAAAGGGAGAAGAACTAAGTCCATTCTCCTCAATGGGGCATCTTTTCGTTTCTCTCAAATAAAGTAAAAGGCATGAGCTCCCTGGAAAACGACAGGTCACACCCCGGACGCCTCTTTTTTTCAAAAACACAGACTACTTAGGGATATATCTAAGAATATAACTGGAAAATGTGTATGCTAAAAATGACAAAACATTGCTGAGAGAGATTAAAGAAGATCCAAATAAACAGAGATATAGAATACGTTCATGATTCAGAAGTCTCAATGTTTTAAAAACATTAATATTCCCCAAATTCACCCATAAAATCAATGCAATCCCAATCAAAATCTCAGAAGGCTTTTTACTAGAACTTTTCAGGCTGATTTAAATTTTTTATGAGGCAAAGCAAAGGTCCAAGACTAGCCAAACAATTTTGCAAAAGAAGTACAAAGTTGGACGCACACGACTTGATTTCAAGGTTTCATTCACTAAAAGGGTAAATAAATTAAACTTTAATAAATCTGACTTTAAAAAATGGACATAATGAAGTTCTTACTTCAAAGAGTTGTTTCACGAATTGAATGAGGTGGCAGCGCCAGCTCAGGGGAAGAGCTCAATAAGCAGCAACTGTCGCCGCTGGCATTTGTTATTTGTTAGAGAGTCGTAAAGGGTAATTCCTCTTCTCCACCCCACCTCCAGCCCCACCGTCACATGTTCTGGTATTAAAATGGGTCTTTTTATGTGAGACATTAAGAGATTTAATTTTCCTGGATACTCTACAGACTCAAATCATTATGAAGCTTTGGATATGTATTCTGATATATCAGCCTCAAAACTGGGCATCCCTTTGATTGTACCTGGTGAGCATCACCGAGGAGGTTTGGCTAGAAGCACTGTGTGCCCGGTCTGATCATATGGCAGCTCCCCTATTTCTTCCTGTTAACACCTAGGCATATTAAGACCTGAAGCAGATCTACCGTACAGCAGCCTAAGCTTCAGGACCCCTTGCTTGCACTAGCCTCTTTTAAGGTCTCTAGAAGGGCCCTGGCAATGTATTGATTGTATAGGTTGTTGTGGACTTTGTAAAAGTAAAAGACAATATTTTAACCAGAGTTATGTACAGCCACTGCTTCTTTCCCTTGTGTCCACCCCTCTGTCCTCTGTTCTTTCATGTTAGATAGGATTAGAGTGCAGTGGTGTTTTCTTTGTTTTTCTCTTTCTCTTCCTTTCTCTGTTTTCTCTTTCTTTTTATTTTATCCCTTTGTATTATGTTAAGGGAAGATAAAGCTAGAGACACAATTTTATTTTTTTAGTCACTTAAGTATAATTAATGTGTTGTTAGTCTGGGTTTGGATGCATTTGAGGAATATTCCTGCAGCCCACTATGATGACTTACTGGGCATCCCCAGAGATCCACAGAAAGGTGCTAGGGTATAGATCACATGATGTGAATGTGAACTACAGAGTGCAACAACAACAAAATATTTGGTAATGGTAGAGAAGCAAAGTTTGAAGTATGTGGAGATAGAAGCTACTTTGAAAAAGTTTTCTAAACATTAGGCATCTAAAGTTTTAAGAAGGGAACAAAGTTTTTGTAGATAGCTAGTCAAAATGGGCATATTAGGCATATACACTGCTGTTAGATAAATATAAGTATATATTTTAAAGGAAGTTGTATAACATAGACTTGATCAGAATTCTTGTATTTCTAGGCACAGTCCTGGAGCAATATTAAGAAGAGCAGGTTATACCCGGGTGAGTGCATGCCCCTGAATCTGATCATATGGAGTGTTCCTGACATATCTCACCCGAACAGAACCTGGCAGTTCTGAGAAAACAATGTGCGCAATCGCCACACACATGGTTCCCCAGCTTGAAGAAACACGTGTCCCAGTGACAAAGCATCTACACACATTGATCAGTAATTCAATATGGGTAGTAGGGAGTATATAAAAGCAATTTGATTACGTGGTTATCTAGCTCAATGCAATATAGAAGACATTTAAAAATACATTTGAATTTCTCCTCTGTGTGCCATCATGTCGATTTATTTTACATATTTTCAAAATTATCAGTCATATCATTAAGCAATCTAAAGATTAAAGATAATGTATGTATGCTGTACAGCATGATCTGGGCACATGATCAAAGCAACTAGTAATTATTATTTCAATACTGTAAGTTTGGTAAAATATCGGGTCGTTAATATGTAACGACTGCTTATTCTTGGTCGTGCTGCCTGATGGACTGCTAAAGATGCCCCCAGGTATTTCCAGTGGCAGATGGGGAGCACCGACAAGGGCCTTCGGGCGCGGGCATTTGTTTTTGTCAAGAACTCCTTTCATGGCAGCACCTCCTCAGACTGGCCTTCCTCCAGGTTTAGTCCCCAAACGGCCCTTTCCTATTGCTGCGGGCCAGGTCAGTCTACTTGCTCTTGCCAAATCCCTGAGACCATTCTCAATTCCTTATATATCTCTGCAAAGGTGTTTTTATTATTTATTTGTCAAACAGGAGTCACGCCAGGTGCCACTGTCATCAGTGGAAAGAGACACAAGAACAGTGTCCCTCCCTGCTCTCCCTTGCTGGCGAGACACTAAGCAAATGAGTAATACTTCACTTTGCAGTCTCAGAGCTCTGAATATTCAGGCATGACAACATAGTGTGATTATTGTGGCATTGTAGCTATTTAATATAGCTACCGGATGTATTATTTAAAAATGGAAAATATTCCATATTCAATAACTTTTCAATACCCTTTATAGTTTGATTTTGAAATATTTGCACTTAGCACTTCCTACCCTCCACATTTCCTCTTCTGTAAATAAATACTTTGTTAAAGCTCACCAGCCATACAGATGATGATGAAGATATTAAAGTGCAATTTATCTTATGTCACTTTTGTGGCACTTTACGTGCAGTGGTTCTGCACTTGCTATATGCAGCTGTGTAGCCATGCAGGGAAATTTTCAGTCATTTAAGTATGTGGGGGCTTATTTCTCTCAAGAAGAGGTCAGAAGGGTGTCCAAGGCTCATATTCTAGCTCCATGATGGCATTAGTGACTCAGGCTCCTATAGGATTTCCACTCAACTATCCTAAATATGTGCCTTTATTCTCACAGTTACCTCAGAGTCACAGGATGGCTGCTTCACTCCCAGCCATCGCATTGTGAGGGGAGGTATAGTGTGCAGCTTTCTAGCAGCACGGGAGGCTGAAAGTGGAGTCCTGGGTGTGTGGGTATGTATGTACACATGCAGGCACGCTTATCTTTTTAAGGAGAACACATTGCCGCCACAAACTATGACTGAAGGAAGGGGAGACTGGCTCCTGAGTAGGAAGGTCTGCCATCCATTGCAGTTTCATAGAAGTCCTATAGGATGGGTGTTATCATTCCTGTGAAGAACAGTAAAAGAGAAGTTAAACAAACTTTCAAATAAATTTCCAAAATGAAGGTTGCACCCACGAAGTCTCATTTGGTGGGGAATTTTTACAAAGAACTTGCCATTAATATGCTTAAAGGAAATATGGAAGAATCATCAGGAACCTTCACAGGCTTAGAATGGTTTGTGCTTTGGTTTTCTCCAACTTATGAGTGTTTTTACATTTCCAACCTACTGGCATCCTCTGCATTGCTCTGATACCCCTTGGGGCTTTGTTCTTATTGTTTTCTCTTTTGAAGCCTTTTTACCTGGTGACTAGGCTATCCAGAGTCTTCTGGTCCTTCATGTTTCAGATAAAATGCCATCTGCTCAGAAAGACCTTCCATGAGCTCCCCATGTGGTTTGCCTACCCCCAAGTCACTCTCTAGGACATTATCCTAGGGTTTCTTTTTTAGCTGATTGCTATCTAAAATTATCTTCTTTACTTACTTATTTATCTCTGTATTTGTCCCCACCAGAATGGAAGTTCCTTGGAAGCATGGAGTTTGGTCTTTCTTGTATACTGATCTTTTCTGGTACCACGTCCACTGCCTGATAAATGTTAGACTCTGAAGATCTGTTGGTTTAATCTCTGAATGTGTGTACTGTAAAGGGAAGGGGGCTGTGGCAGTGAGGGAGAGAGATGGGGCGACATGCACGTTTCTTCTAGGCTCTGGTCAGTGTCTGCACTCCTGTAGAAGCACACGTGGGAGCAAGTGGCTGGATTTGGCCCCAGATAGATGGTTCTACCGAGCACAGTAAAGGCAGAGAGTGATTGCAAACAATTAGCAGTCAAAAGTCAAGCCATCAGAGCCTTTTGGCGTAAGAGTGGTCTGGTTATTAATGGTGTTTACATGGAATGGTGGGAAGAGAAAGCACAGAATGTGCTGTGTCTCTTTGAACTCTCCAAGTGCTTATTGCATAGACATCCGGCATGTCTGGGAAAAAAATGCACAGCTGAGCAGAAGGCACCAGTTCTTAAGACATGTGGGTGACGTAAAGTGTAGTTCTGAGAAAAACCTAATTCAACCCAGAAAGCTCAGGAATGGCCTCTGCAGAAATATTTAATTCCATGGTTATGAAGCATTTACTTGAATTGAATAATAACTAAAATGTTTTCTCCTTGCATAAGAAAGGGAACACCCTTTATGTTCTTAGCAGCATTTTCTTGCCTCGCTATGAATTGTGACCCAGCGGCTCTGCATTTTGCCTGCAGATGTCATAAGGAAGAGCAGAAACCAGTGGAGCTTCTGAAGCAATTTAAAAGGTTAAAATTCTGAGCTGAGAATCAAGTTGGCAAATTGTGCTTTTGTCACTCGTGAACATTTTATTTTTCTCAAATTTTGGACCAAAGTACTGTTGAAAAACTGTCTGTTTACTTCTGAAGTTTGGGAGACTACTTCAATGACATTATATGATACTATATTGTCTAGAGTGAGTTTTTTAGAAGGCAAAACCACTCGCTCTTTCTGTATGGAGAGTTTTCTCTGGTTTGCGTTGACAGTAATCTCAAGGTAATTCTTTGAAATAAAAACCTATAAAAATGTTGTGACAGGACAAAGAGAGAACATGTGTGGCAGAGGAAATAAAACTAAAGTGTTTATTTTTCTGATAAAATAGGAGTGCCTCTTCTTTCCCAGTTGTAACACAATGACTCAGTTCAGTGAACTATATAATCCTCTCTGGAGCTTAATTAGAAACCTTGTAAACTGAATGCAAGAGGCCAGAATATATGTTGGATGAACACAAAAAAGGCTTTTGATAAAAACAGAAAGCCCCCCCCTGAATTATCTTACAATGAGGTCTAATGACTTTGTAATTGAATTACCCAATTTGGGTTCAGAAAACGGGACCTTCTGTTCCTACAGGATGATGGGAAATGTAGACTTCACATGTTTATAACAAAAGCATTCTTCTAATTCTCCCCAAATTTCAAAGGCGTTATATACACTGATTCCAACTCTCCCTGTAGCTGACTTGTGGGCTGTGAACTAAAGCCTCGCAGTGATTTCCTAAACGATACCTTAATGAGCTAAAAAAGTGAATGCCCGGCTTCTCCTAGGGTGTAGAGAGCCTCTGATACATTTAAAAATAAAAAAAGAAAGAAAGAAGAAAAACAAGTATCAGGAAGGAATCTAAACTCACTGTTTCTTTGGGTAATGGCATTCAGGAGCCCCTCCACTGGTGGCGGGGGCATTAAAAGGTGGGGGACTCTCTTCAAAGGGGTCAGTTGGTTTCCCTTATCTTGAAAAGCAAGAATCCATTTTTGTGCACTCAGCTGATGAACTGCGGGTCCCTTCTAAATACCTTTTCCATTTCCTTTTTCTTTCCCTTCCATTTTGGTTTTCCCGTTTGCTCTGTCCTCACATGAACTTTTACTGCTTTCACTGTTAGTTTACAAGTTTCCATTTGGAGGTTATTAAGATTTAATGAAGGCTGGTCTCCATTTTGAAACCCAGTTTGACTTATTAAAAAAACCTGGGTTTTTGTGCAACTTTGGTTGAACGAAACAACCACGGTCCTTGCCCTGGAGTTTATAGTCCAGCGTACGTAATGGTAGTACTGAAGGACTGGAGTCACTGTTCTATGATTTTATGTATTCTAAGCACCAGTAACAGAAAATTATTCTCTATAGTTAAGGCACATTTTGTTACTCACGTGGCTGTCTTTTCTATCAGTTACATCCACTTACACACTGACATTTGCGTTCAGCTCGTACGACATAAACAATGGCGAACAAAGGGAGGTGTGTTTCTGAAGCGGCACTTTGTGAGCGTGACAATACACCTAGGGCCAACAATCAGGTTCCTTCAGTACACTCACTTGTTCAACTCATCACATCTCCCATTTTCTGAAATGTTTTGGAAGACACATTCATTCAAATAAGTGCACTTGGAAAATATTTTGCTACTTTTGAACTTTTTACATCGTCACCTGGTGACAATGCAAATAATTTTAGATGTTTTTCAGGGCTGGTTGGTTGGGTTTTGCCTGTTATATTTTAAGGCATTCAATCAGCATTTTCTCTCTAGTACCTTCTCCTTGTAAAGGTACTATACTGGAGATTAACACCTAATTCCTACCCTGAATAAACAATAATTGAGGCAAAATGAAAGGTGAGTGGTGGCCTGATGTGCAAGGCCTTGCATGTGAGGGAAAAAATTTTAACGTAATTTGATTGACGATAGGAAGTCATTGAGTGTTTCAAAGTGAAGAGAATCATACTATGATTTATGCTTTAGAAAATATTCTGAAAACTGTGTAAAGAATAAATCACAGAGAAAAGGCCAGAAAGGTGATGTAGGTTAGTTGTATGAAAATACTAATAATTATCATCTTTACCATTTTATTTAATGCTTTTTTGGGTCAGAATTTTAACATATGTAATTTTAAATTTTCTTAACCATCCTGGAAGGTATATCCATTTGTAATGATGAAGAATTTGAACTTCAGTGACCTACTCGTGCCTAGCTAAGCAGTACATATACCTTGACTTATAAAAGGTACAGTTACTGAGTCGGGCGTGCCATGGTCCATGTCACATTTTTTCTGACCCCAGAGTTTCTCACAGAAGACAGGCCCACACTGTTCTAAAAGAAGTGTGTGACTTGAAATAGGTGCCTCAATGTTCCCAGGACTCAGTTTCTCCATATGAGGAGACAAATTAAACTTTTAAATTCCACAGTCTGTCCGCACTCATACATCCAGTTCTCACTGTGGCCAGTGCTGTGCATCACATCCTACATGAAAAGGGCATCAAATAGAAGAAGCCAGGGTGAGATTTTACCAGAACTTATTTTCTAACTAACTGAGCTAACTCTTCAGGCTGAATTATAATGAATTTGAGCAATTTCTAATAATGCAATTTTTATAACTAAAATTATATTATGGGGAATTTATATTTATAAGTGACGCACATTCTGTTGTGGTAAAATGAAATTTAACCATAATTTTATAAGAAGTACATTTTAAAAAAATCCACTTAATGATATTTCCCTTGAAGATATTCTGAAGTTAAAAAGACAAAGTTTGAGGAAATTTATAAAGGTCCTAAACCCCTTATTACTTCAGTTCAGCACGGAATCAAGAGCATCAAAGAAATAATTGAAGACACCCTGGGAAGAGGGGATTGAGATTTTCAAGTTTACCATAAATCATTCAGTGCCTTTGGCAAAGCCTTGTTGGAAATTATGAAGCCGATTATTGTAATATATTTAAAGTGCTCACTAAAGACTTAATTTTGATTCTGATGGGAATTTTTACCCAAGAAAGGACTGCAGAACTGAATCCCAAGAGACAGATACTGTTGATCATGGTAAGGTTTTATCATTAGCAAGAAGGTGAGCTGCTGTTTTGAACCCAAATGAGAAGCTTTTTTAGAAGCACTAACTCTATTCATTTTATACTGAACAGAAGTAAACCAGGGAGAGGACATGAAGTCTATTTTTTCTTCTGGAGAAAGGATAAATGAGAGTACCTTTATTTGTATAGGACTGGAGTTAGAAATTGCCTCTGGTCTGTATGAAGTGTTTCTAAATGGGGGACTGTGCATCAATGATGGCTCAGTAGATGTGAACCTGTCTGAAAAATCAGAGCAATTGGAAAATGTTTGTGCTCACTCACCTCCTGACAAAGGAAACAATAACTAACACAGTAGGAAGCTACAGCTATCTTCTGACACATTATGTTTCCAGCCCCAAAATGTCACCTGAAACCCATGAATGGAGATGAATGAAAAACAGCACGGGTCCTGAAACACGTAAAAAGAGAAAAAGCCGCAGCTACAAAAATGGCTGAGGCTCTTCAAAGCCCAATAAGCTGGTGACTCAGACCTTCGCAAAGTCAAGAGCATGTGTTCTCTGGTAAGGCTAAGAATCTTATAATTGACCAGGCAGGGAAACTTAAAATCTCTAATTTGAGGTATTACCGCAACATGTGAATTCTTTGCAAGAAGGCCCCAAAAAGAGCGACAATGAAACTTAGAATCATGTTCCATTTCTCTGTCATTTGAAAATGTAAAGAAAGACTCAAAGCATATTAAGTTTAAAGAAAAAGGGACCCAGAAGCTTCTATAATTCAAATTTACTAGGGCTGATTCTATACATTTTTCATCAAGAAACCTGTGACACCAACAAAAGAATATCTTAGAACTTGTGAGAATTGAAGACAGCTGATCATTGGAGATGAGTTATTAACTTTATAATGACATCCTTCTGAGTGTTCCCATATCACTATTTTTGGAGTAAACATGAACTTTTTAAAGCACAAACATTTCTTAACCAGTGAAGTTAGAAAATCATGCTCATTTGGAACTGAAGGAGATAATAAAAAAATGGGAGTTATCTTTCATAAGTTTTAAAATTCTTCAGTTATTTGAATCAATAGCACACTTTGGGACTCTACTGAGCAAAATTACTTTGATGAAGTGAAGAAATAGAATTGAGTTTAATGCATGTGCTGGCCCTCAGAATTTCTCCCTAGTTTCCTATTGTCATTGATTATTTGCTGTGAAGCAGTCTGTATTAGAAACTTGGTTATCTTTCAAATAGGTGAACACAATAACAATAGTGTCTTGCAAAAGCCAAGAAAGATTACTCTTAACCATTTTCATGAGATTAGTGTGGCCCTGAGTTAATATAAAGCACCAAGTTTTGTAACTGTTTTTCTGTTTCAGAAGGGGAGTATTAGTGCCTTAAATTATTATTTAATTATTATTATTATTGTTTTTTAAAGTTATCTTTTCAATATACACACATTCATAGTCAAACTGAAGTCATATTTTGGAAATGGTGTGGATAGCTTCATTAATTGGACAGACAGCACTCTAAAGTTAGATAATTGGTTTCGAAGGTATAAAACCGGCAGGAGGGAAGGAAACAGGAATCCCCGGGATGCTCATTTGAATAAGAGAATTGCATTTTGACCTTTAAAAAGGATAGAAAAAATTGAAACAAGTTTTAGGAATTCCTATATTTGTGACAGATATACCGAGGTATGTCTATAAAAAGTCCAGCTACTTTTAATATAATGAGAATGGTTTGCACAACATCTATGTACCCTGGCAGCCAAGGAGAGTGGACTGGATTGTGCATGCGTGAACAATGATGACTTCACTGTACTAGTCAGTGGGGGTGGTAGACGCCACTGAGTGAGCATGTGTACTGTGTGGCCATCCCATTCAAAATGACTGAGTGAGTGGAGTAACAAATCTGCATTAGATTTTGTGTGAAGCTTGAACATTCCTCTGTGGAAACTATTCAGATGATTCAGAAGGCTTTTGAAGAAGATGAAATGAGTGAAGTGCAAATAAAAGTGTGGCACAAATGCTTCAAAGATGGTCAAGAATCAGTTGAAAGTGATCCATGTTCCGGAAGGCCTTCAACAAGCAGAACACCTGAGAACGTTGAATGTGCATGGGCTGCAGTCAACAAAGGTCTGCAACGGAGTGTGAGAACTAGAAGCTGATCTGGGGATTCCAAAAATTACTGTGTCTAAAATGTTGATGCAGGATCTTGGCGTGAAATTAAAATCACCTTTGAGAAGGAAGAGATTTCAGACCATTGATGAGATTCAGGAAAATATGACATAGCAGCTGATGGCGATTCCAACAAAGGATTTTACAGAGTGTTTTGAAGATTGGAAGATGCTGGGAGAACTGTGTGAGGTCCCAAGGTACCTACTTTGAAGGGGGCTGAGGTGTCATTGTCCTACATACAATGTTTCTTGTATCTTCTTCAATAAGTGTCTACTTTTCATAGTA
>VMDR010010074.1:0-31761 GCA_007922815.1 Macrotus californicus | reverse complement strand
ATGAACGTGAGCTCATGCTGAAAACTGATGTGATTAGGTTTGGCAGCCTTGGATTCATTCTTCATATTTAACACACACTACACATTCAGGGTTGGGGAGGGTAATTTCTTATATTTTATCATAAAGATTGACGCATGATCAAAATGGGTGCCGCAATTGGAAATGGTTCTATGTAAAAATGTAAAACTAGTAATCTTTGCCTTTTATCACCCCTTCGATCAGCCCTTTTAGCATGTATCCTGGACCCATGCTCACTTGTCCTGGCCTCCAAGCACTTGTGGTTTGTCACTTGTCTAAGTCCCCCATGGTGACAGCATCTTTATGTTACCAACCTTTACCATTTCCCTCATTCTCAGTTCAAAGTGTTCTTCAAACAGTATTTTCTGTTCTTCAAGAGTCTTATCTTGTTCTGAGAACAAGAACATTGATTTGTGTTTAGGAGTTAATAGCTGGTAGTAGCTATTAATTCAATACTCTTCCCAGATATAATTTGCATTTAAACAGCTGCTGCCTTTAACTGAAAGAATTGGGGAAGGCTGAGAATTTCAGACTCTAAGGCAGAGCCAATGAGAGTTGTTGTTGTTGTGTGTGTGTGTGTGTGCGTGTGCGTGTGCGTGTGTGTGTGTCCTCAAGCTTTTCCTGTTACCTCTCAGGTGTTTAATCTGCCTATGACATACTAGAGGGGAGAAAATAAACAAGGCTCTGATTTTATTCCCAGCTTAAACAATTACTAGCTGTGTAACCTTGAGCTAGTACTTCAGTCTCTTCAACTATAAAACAAGGTTTTATGAGGACTAAATAAATGAGTAAGATAGTTAAAACTCTTAAAATGTTTAACATTTTTAAATGTCAGTTAAAAATCTTTCATTTACAAATGACAGGAACTGAATTTAATCCACATATTCTGATAAAGTAGGAGTGGGTTATTGTCTAAAGATGAGTCTTTTCTAGCAAGTAAAACCAGGAATTTTGATATCAATGGTATTTATATACTTTATTTTTATTTATTGTTGTTCAATTACAGTTGTCCCACCTTTTTCCCCATTGCTCACCCCTACCTTGTCCACCTCCACTCCGACAGTCAATTCCCCCCTTTTTTGGTGCCCATGAGTTCTCTATTTATATTCCTTTGCTTGCTTCTCCCTCTTTTTCCCCCTTTATCTCCCTCCGCCATCCTTTCTGGTTACTGTCAGTTTGTTCTTTATTTCCAAGCCTCTGGTTCTATTTTGCTCATTTGTTTGTTTTGTTCATTAGGTTCCACTTATAGGCGAGATCATATGGTATTTGTTTTTTACTGCCTGGCTTATTTCACTTTGTGTAATGCTCACCAGTTCCATCCATGATGTTGTGAATGATAGGAGTTCCTTCTCTCTGCTGTGTAGTATTCCATTGTGTAAATGTACCACAGTTTTTTGATACATTCATTTACTAATAGGCACTAGGCTACTTCCAGCACTTAGCTACTGTAAATAACACTGAACATTGGACTCGGCAAGGTTAAAAGATTTGCTTCTCTACTCTTTAATGATTCATCCAGGACTACAAGCAAGGAAGCTTGACTCTTAACTCCATTACTCCACTTTTAATTGGGAAGTCTTAGTTTCCTTACTTCCAGAGCTCTTCAAAGAGCATGACTTCCAGCTTGACAGCAGTGTATTATCAGAAATACAAGGATGGATGAGTCCTCTGACTAGATGATCTACAAGGAACTTAACAACACCAATATGTTATAATTCTGTTATATGTTAAAAATGATATGTACTTGATTTATGAGGAACAATGGACTTTCCTATAACATACTACTTATACTTCTCTCTGGTCCCTGTCTCCCAGACTACTAATTCATATATATTTGTAATTTTATATATTATATTATTTCAGTTCTTAATTATTCATCAAAGCGACTGAGAGCTGCAGCATGCATTTATGTACTCACTGATTTATTCTTCTGATATTTGTTAAGTTCCCACATGTGCTTTTTGTTTAATACATTTAAGAAACTAAGGCTATTAATTTCATTTCATCCAATCTCAATTCTTCCAACTCTATTTTCATCTTATTTGTTATACTTATTTTATTTTCCTTTATTCTAATTTCTATATGTTGCAGGAAGGTAAACATTATTTTACTTTTTTAATGAAATTATGAATTAAATAGTTGAAAACATTAAAAAAGGTAGAAATGGAAATATAATCATAGAAAGATGTAGGGATTTTTGTCACATGGCTACATCAGTGAGCTGGGACATATGGATTGCCTAATTTAAGACCAATTTCACCAATGCCATATTTTAAGTCACCCACATATAAAAATGTCCATCTTTTTTCATATTTCAAGTGCCTACATGTGTCTGCGTCAATATCTGGACTCGAATGTGATTCATTGGTCTGTTTCTTTTTTTTTCCCCTGTGCCTTACCACACTGTGTAGTTTTATAAATTTATAGTAATAGCCATTGTTTATCGAGTAATTCACATCACTAAGATGGTAACTACCAAACTATAGAGAGTAATGAGTAGCTTGTTTAAAAACACCCAAAAGTGAGGGATGAAGTAGGGCAGGAAGAAAGGGGATGATCAGAAAGAAGAAACCAGCAAATATTAGTCCTCAGATGAAAAGCTTATTAATTTTCAAAATGAAACTCTTGCTAGAATTGCAATTTTAATCTCCATAAGACTGACAGTATGTGACATTCAGGCAGCTATTTTATCCCATTTGTAATCTATTTAGGATACTAGCTTAAATTATCAAGGCAAAACTTGATGATTAGCAATAATCCCTGAAGAATTAGATATCATAACACAGAAATTTTCAATGGGTCCAGGATGTCCTGATGTCACACTGACATGTGAATGTGTAGAGCCTGTCATCCTCACCTTTCTCAGGTTTGGTTGGAGACCCCAGATAAGAAAGGGGGTGAATAAAGACTTTGACAAAAGGAACTGAATCACTTAAAAAATGTAAATAACCAAAAGCTGCTTCCAACTTGGAACATATTTGTCTATGCCCAGTTATCTCCAGGCAACATTTTGAAATGTATCCCATTTTGTCTGCTTGTAATATCGTCATTGTTTTTTATCCTAGATTTTCATAAAAATTCTGGAAGATTTGAGGAAAACGAATTAATCAATGCCAGTGTGGATAATGATTTATGACCACAGTAAAAATAGGAACACATATGCTTCAATGTGGTCCCTTTTCTCTGTTGACCAGAATGGGTTTTTTTCTTTGTTTTGGAATGAATCCAAACATCTTGCTGGCAATGAAGGTGCATTTTTTGAGATAGCAAAGTTGTTTATTGAGCCACTGAGTTCAATCAGCATCAGTAACTCTTGGCGTATGGAGAAATTGGGAAAAAGAAGCTTAGTGTAAATCTTCGAAGATGAAGTAAACTATTAGTTGATTCAGCAAGTCACAGAATGGCCTTAAAATGTGAACACATTGTTTATGGAGTGTTTGTATCTGTCCATTTTAAAATATATGTACTCTCTTCTTATTCAAGCATTATTATGCTGCCATACCTGAACCCAGGTGTCTTGATAGTATTGTTGGCATGGCACTTTCAGCTAAAATAAAAGATCTATATATTTTCCCTTGTGTTCTACTTCTATCCTTCAAGACATCTAGTTCAAATACTCAATCATATTTTATCATTTTTGTTCCCAGATCATAACTTGCTTAACAAGTACCTTATCATTGGTGTGATTGATAGAATAACATAACATCTTATGTCTTTGACAAGTGATTATGCGATACTACCTTTATACTGTGGAGATTTATGTTACATTTTCAGCAAGGGTTACTGTAAGATGCTAAAATGAACAGTTGGCTGGTTGAATGCTGCTATGTGTGTCTAACGTCTGAAAAAAGGAGTGTACTTTTATGCAAATACAAATTGGCAGTGAAGCTTGTAATTCTGGAATCCAAACATCTAGCATGTGTCCTCTGTATGACCCATTTTGACTTGAAAGACAGAGTAAAGACAATGGGTAGAGAGGAAAAGATTGAGAAGAAAAATATTATTGTCATTTTCAGATATTTGTTAAACATCAGTGACTATTACACAAAGAGCCTCAGAAACTGCTAAGTTACAATCTCAGTGATGAAAGAATGGCAAACTATTGTTATTATTTTTCTGTAGCAACAATAAGGGTTAATTAACACCTAACACTACCTTTGGTGTTGAGTGAATAAATGCTTCTATTTTATCAAGTGTTGCTGTGAATACTAACAGTGCTCCCTTTGTGAGAAGGAATAACAAATGTCAGGAAGAGAGCTCTGCCTGATAAGATTTGATCTGTAAAAAGAGCCTACTACAGCCTGAGACTTGGTACCCAAGGACCATTTTGAACCATATTAAAGATGTTACTAGGTGTCCAGTAACAGCTGATGTTAGAACTGGACACGATTTTTTTACATTTCTGTGATGGATATCTATGTTCTGGTCTGCCCAGTACTCTTTTTTTTTTAGACGTTTCCCTATCTTTTAATGGTTCTCCAAGTCAAAGCCACATTTTCACGACTCCATATCCTAAACACCATCATTGGGCCAAGGGTAAAAACTGACCAAAGCTGGAAAAAATAGAGTTTCTTGATGCCTACTGCAGTCATTGGGAACTCGGGGACTTGGGACTTGGGAACTCGGTCATTCCAGGCTCATCAGGATAAATCTGTCTCTGAGACTCATCTGAAGGTGAAAAACACAGAAGCTATTAAAAGTCATGTTTTCTGCCATATAGAAGATTTTTTTATAGCTTTTATATATTGAGAAAACAACATAGATAGGAAGATGGCAGCTCAGTAAATACATAGAATCCCATAAGCTCTGTTTCGAAGAGTTTCTAAGCCTCAGCTGTACCTCCGACTTTCTTATGTATTGGATGTTTATCTTTACCTTGTATTACTTGACCTAGAATATTCCTTGTTTTGTCTAATTCATTCAACTTGGGATTCTTTTACTTGCAGCCAGGAGTCCCCATTAATAAAATTTTCAAGGCCAATGATTTTCAGATTTCCCAGAAAGGATTGTAATGTATTAACTATGATATATATATATATATAAAAAATATATGGTACCAGATTTGTGTCTAGAATTAACCCAAATTTAAGTTTTCTTAATGAAATCATTTATATAAACTATATTTCAAGGGTTAAATAATGCTAGCAAGCTTTTAATAGTTAAGTTTGACACAAATTATCAATTTTAATCCTTTCATATGTAATTATATCAAACATAATTTATGAAATCATTATTCTTTATTCTAGCTCACCAAAAAGTTTATAGATTTTCTATGTACAAATTAGTGTATGCTTAGTTGGATGAGCACCAAGTCAAAATAAAAATGGCAAATTAACACTGGAAAAATCTGATTTACTTATCTCTTTGCAGAGCAATTTCTATGGTATTTCCCCCCTGCTTTTTATTCGGATTCATTGATGTAACAGCCACCATGTAGCAAACATCGAAGCTCATATTTAGTGGAAAAAAAGTGTAGTAAAATTCAAACAACACAGACAGAGAGAGATGAGAGGTGAATACCTACCTATCAGTTATATTGTAAAAATTCAAATTGTGAAAGGAATTCAAATTCAGGGAAGTTTTGGAAAAAGAAGCTACTAACTTCATGTTAGGTATAGAAATCTTTTTTCATCCCAGTCCCATTCTTTATATTGTGTTGGTTTAAAATATTTATGTACACTATTGTCCTTTGCTTCCTTTTCTCTATCTTCTTTAACTACTTAGAGATAGACCCACTGATTTTCCACATGCAGATTTAGGATGCCCAAGTTTCCTGAATTAATCCCAACTGAGCTAGAATACATTCCCACAGCAGCCATACCACTCTCTCCTTAATTCCAGCCTAATCCTATGGGGCTTTGAATTGTTATGATTTTAAACTTATCATTAAGGGTCCAAGCATTATTTTTTGCCCAAGTGTCCCTTGCTGATAATTTCTGTAAAATATAAATAATGCTGTATATCCTACGGGACCACTGTGATAATTAATTTTTAAGATGAAGAGAAAATCCTGAAGCAAATGACACTCATAATAATCTATGTTCATTATTTTTACTAGTAATATATATATATTTACTACTTATCTTACTTTAATTATTATTATTAATTATTCTCAGTCATTATCTTCCAGGGTCTAATGACAGGTGCCAATGATTGTGCTGTTTGCACCAGTTTTCAGGATTAATAGCTTTCCGTATTTACCCAGTATAGCTCATTAGTTCAACAATCCATTTATTCAGTTAATATTTTTCAAAAAGAAGCAGAAAAAGGAGTCATGGGTTAAAGACAAGAGAGGAGGCAATGGGGGTAGCAAAGACAACTTTGTTCAGCCTTGGAAGAGATAGAGGTCAACAGGATGACTGTGTCCATACATAATAATAAAGACATGGGTCTTTATTTCTGAAATCGGGTGAGAAGGACCCAAAGAAAGAGGTCAGAGTATCTTGTTAGGCTTTTCAAGATATATCCTCATGATGCCTGTCCTCCAGAAGTGTGTGATATATGAAGAAAGACACATAAACACACAAAGTAATACAGGGTCCTAAGTGTTATATAGGTAACATATATATGAGCTCTGCAATCTCATTCTGTCTCAGAGTAAATTCCTAAATATTTATCACCACTGGGTTTCAGCAGAACCATACTGACTGAGCTATTGACCCTGAATGTCATGAGAAGATAGAATTGCTTCTACCTAATTAGGGCAGGAGTAAGCACCTCTAAAATATAGAAAAAAAGGTGCACTGAGAATGGAAGGAAGTCAAGCATAGACGTGGTAAGCAAAATCCTACAGACTGTAATTTTAGCTCAATCTCACAAAGCTAACTTTATAGGCAGAGAACATCACACCTTACTCATGTCTAGATCAAGCTGTAAGAGAGTTCAGAAATCACACCTTTATACCATAAATATTCTTTGAGGGCTGTGCCTGGAAGGACATGAATTCTGAGGAACTGCACTCTATTTGTGCGAGCAGAATAAACTCGACATCCTGAGGACAACTCTGTGAACAAAACATGCAGGTATCGGCTATTGGAATCAGAGTAAATGGAATTGGTAAAGTATTCTCAGAGAAAGTGTGTGAAGCACAGAGTTTGCGATAATCCACCCATTTTCAATGGTGAAATCCGTACAATCCTCACATTAAATCCACTCTACTGATTCTTCAGGATGCTGTCTGCTAACTTTCTAGGGAAAAAAAATAAAGACTCAAAAGAAAGATTAGCAGGTTAAGACACAGTCTTCACTGCCATAGCTAGTCCTGAGACTTAGGTGGTTTCATTGTCGGCTTCTGTTCCCTCCTCCTTGGTCAACACTTCAGCTGCCTTGGGTTAATTAAATGGTAGGATGACCCAGATCTTTACCTGAAATGACTCAGTCCTTGGTTCTTTGTCCTTATTTGACTATGGTCTCTTCACAGTTTAAACAAGGCTTAAGATCATAAAGGAAGCAATAACATATCCTCCAGAGGTTTAGACATACTATTTCTATCCCCTCATAATGATCAATGCCAAGTACCACTGCAAATATGGTAGGTTTCTTGTCTGCTGGTCTGCTGACATAAGGAGCTCAAAATGGCCAGGAGGGAGACATAATTTTAGAACTCTAGACCTGCCAAGTTTAAAATTGCAAGCAAGAAGCACAGTTCTCTAAATAGGTCACTGGAAGAAATAGTGAAAGGGGTCATTTATGCTTCCACCCATCATTTCTAGACTCAAATATTCTAATTATCAGTGACTCAGGACAAAATGACCACTGGCTAAGGGTGTAAGCCATATCTGAAAATAATTCTTCAGAAAAGCAAGATGTTACTTGTAAGTTGACACTTTATTCATGCCTTTTAGTGGTCCTAGCATTGTATCAGATTGGTAGGTATGGCAGATATGTGTCTTTTGGTCTGAAGAAATATTACACAGGACAAATGTCAGTAAATCAGATACACTGTAAACCTTTAAATACTGAGCAAGATATTAAGGGCAGGAAAGGAAAACACACACCAAAATATTTGTCAATTACTGCCCATCCCAGGATGAATAAGGTCTGGTGTAATCAATTCACCACCAAACAGTTGATTAGTTTTGAGAATTGATAAGATTTCAAGAGCTCAGCTTCAAACTCTGTGGCTGGAAGTTCAGATATTTAGCAATGATAGTAACTGTATCAGACTTGCTAGAATAAGCCTATGGTAGTGAACTTAATGTATACCTGCCAACTCTTTTAGCAGGGCTAGCACATGTTTGGATCTACTCTATGAGCACTGGCAGAGGGTAGCTGACATATACTAGATGAGTTGTCCTGTCCACCTGTTTTAGCGCCTCTTATGAAATGCATTTTCTCTTGTTGGCATTAATGTGAGCTACAAAGGTCTGCACACATTCTGCTACTCCCACAAGCCCATCCAATTGCCTTTTCTCTAGACTTTCTCTTCCAATATTGCTCTTTCCAAGCCATTGATCAACCAGCCAAACCATTTGTCACTGGCCAGAAATCTGACTATGTTCTTGCCATATGAGATGGAAGATCTGAGGCAATACACAAGCGCTGACCACTGGGAAGACATTTTTATTGCCACTAGTTTTTAAGATCCCTTATGCATAAGACCTGCAATGTGGCAGGAATCTCCAGACCATCAAGATGGACAATATCCTTGGACTATATCATGACATAGAGCAAGAGAGTTAAAATTGCCCTGATCAAGACTGAAATGTAGCTGTAAGTATATCCATTCCAATGAAAAACTCAGGGGCTGGGAAATAACAAGGTGAGTCTGTGTTTCCTCTGGAATTGGACAAGGACTTCATTTATCACCTGGCATTCTACTGTAATGGGTGACCACACCTGTCCATTAGTAGGTGTGCTCACACATTCTATTAGTTTGGACCTTGTAACCAAAACTTTTTTAAAAACTTGGATATTTCCCATACCCCAATGCACAGAGATTCCCCTGGGGAAAGATTGAATTTCTGTAACATTGCAGGATCATTTCTCAAAAGTACTTGTATCTTCTTCAATCAAGCACAGGTCTGGAAGCTGAAGTGAGAAGTAATGATTTTCCACTGTGGTGGTTAATATCAGTTCATCGGCTTTCAATCTTTTTTTGATAATACACATCCAGCTACAACTGGTGGGTTGTTCATGTATCTGGTTCATGAAAATATCATGGTATATTAGCTATTACCATAGATCCCTATGGATCAGGGTCAGAGCCCCTCGTTTCCATTCCAACCTTACATCCCATAATGGCAAATGCACTCACTCTACGTCTGATAATTAAATACTATCACCCGGTTTCTGCTAGCCAATAATCCTATCATCCCCAGAATGGGGTGCATTTTTACAACAGTATTTCCTGTTATTAATATTGGTCTCCCATGGATAGCCAACACTCCACCACTGAGTTTCCATATTGCTGATTCTTTTACTAAGCGTTTTTGTTTGTGTTTGTTTGTTTGTTTGTTTTTTAGTAAAAGGAGTAGCTTCTGGGCCCTTCTAGGAAACATGGCTATCAGGTGGGTTGTTTGGACTGACTTAATAGATCTCTTTGTGCATATCTACCTCTGAATATCTTTGTTTCTTCCTCAACATTCTGCCAAATGTAGCTCTGTCATCTCCAGGTACTTTAATGTGGATTATCACCATTTCCATCTTTTCAGGAGCTACCCTAATAATGTATGATGAAGGTCAAGCCCTTGCTAATTTGTTGAATCTGAATCATGGAAGAGAGCCCCCATTGTATTCAGTCTGCCCAATCCAGCTCTATATACAACTTACTTTGTCCAGTACCCTCAGTCCACTCTTAGTTAACTGTCTTAGCTAAGTGTCTTAGTTCAGTTGGTTGGTTTAGCTAAGTGTTTGTGTTCTAGCTGCCACACACTACCCAGGTCCTGTTTTTCTTTGTTGAATAAGCCCTGTTTTTCTCAGTAGAGCAGTACTTCTCAGTTGGGCCATTTTAAGACCTGACCATAGTTATTGGTGTTCTAGCCAGGAAGAATAATTCTTGAGGGAAATTTCAGCATGGTCTCAGGCAAAGAGATGCCTCTTCATGGTCTTTAGTAAAGGTGATGTTGCTATCGTCAAACAATAGTAACCAGCCACTTCTGCAGACAAAGGTAATCTTAGGTTTAATGTATTCAAGCACATTCACTCAGATGTCTTCATCACAGGTCGTAGGATCCCACTCCTTTTGTAAATTTAAAGTAGGAACATGACAAAACTATGAATTCACCATTCTTTGTAGTTCCACTAGACTTACCCTTGCATTCTGGGCCTGACCCTCAGCATGCTCTACGTTCTGGCTACAAGTGATGAGTCTCTGTCAGTGCTGCCATGGAGGCATTTTTGTTTCATATCATGCCTTGAGTTGGTGATTGACCTAAGTTTGTCATTTTCTGTTTTTAGCTCATCAGTGCCTTGACACAAAGCAATCAACTGTACAGTTCTAAAAGACAACCATTTCTCTTACATGGCTTGAATTCTAGGGCTGTTGCATATGTCAATACTTGCTCTTCTAATGTGTCCCATCCCAGTTTACCACAGAGGAAGGTCATGGCAATTGTAAAGCATTATTGTGCCAGGAATTACTATTCATCCAACTTCTACCAATAATTGCACCTCTGTTGCCATCTGGCTGGTAAGAGACCCCACTCCAGAATTTGTTTACTAAACCATCTCTGTTAACAACTGTTTTAGACTGGATTTCCCAGCATCATATTCTGACACAAAGTTTATGTGAAATGAATCAATTAGCAAGAATTCACTGAAAAAAAAAATATGTACAGACATGTGGAAATAAGATTTGGAAAATATGAAGGTCAAGCAAGTGTGTGGAGCCAAGAAAATTCCCAAAGGTACCAAATTAGTTTTCTATTGCTACATAGCAAATTAGCACAACTTAGTGACTTAAAACAACATCCATTTATTACCTCAGTTGTATAGGTCAGAAGTCCAGGCAGGTTCAACTGAGCTATCTACTTAGGGGCTCTCAAGGCCAAAATCAAAGTGCCAGCCAAGCTGAGCTCCTATCTGGAGACTTCATGGACAGAACCTGCTTCAAAGTTCTTTCTGGTCATTGGAAGAATACAGTTCCCTTGAGTGCAGAATTAATGTTCCTGTTTCCTTGTTGACTATTGACCAGGGGTTACTCACAGCCCCTAACAGCTGCTATAAGCCCTTTACACATGGCCTTCTCTATCTTTAAGGTTATCAATGACTCTTTGAATATTTTATGTGCTTTATATCACTGACTTTCCCTTCTGCTACCACCCAGAGAAAATGTTCTGCTTTTAAAAGGCTTGTGTGATTAGGTTAAGCTTACTACCTATTCCTATTATACCAGAATCAGTATAGTCCTAATTCCTCTGTGTTTGAGGCTGGTTAACATAAAGTTCTCTGTGATATAGGGTATCCAGCTCTCTTTTTGTTTAGACAGACTTATTCATTGGAGCACATTCCAGTTCTCCACCATCTGTGATGAATATCTATGTTTATGCATGGTCAAAACTCAAATTAAATATAATATACACACAGACTAGATAGAGTTAACATCTCATTGTTATAAGGTCTGATTAAGAAACTTAATTAAACTTGCAAAATCCCTTTTGACCCTGGCCAATGTGGCTCAGTTGGATGAGCATCATCCCACAAACTGAAAGTAAAACTGGAAAAGTCAGCATTCATGCTACCTGTCACTACCAGACCAAAAACTAGAGACAAGGATTAAATCTTTATGTACACTTTATCCTGATGCCAGTGATCTGAGAGATGGCAGGTTATGTATCCTAAAAACTGTCTTAACATCTCATCTCAAGCTGACCTTTTTATAAGGAGAAGAAAGGGTAGGTAAGGGATTTAGGGAAAGGTTAATCAGATAAGAGTTGCAGTCCAGTCAAGATTTTGCAAGTATTTCTTTATCTACTGATCAACAATTCTTTTTTTGCATCATGGATACTCTCTGCCTGGAATACAAAGGCTCAGGTACTATCTCATTCACTTGCAGATCCCCTGGGGCACAAGGGTTGAACTGCCTGTTGACCTCCTGAATTCAAATAGTTATGTATTCCAGGTCCTGGAACAACAGCTTTCCATATGCATCAGCCATTTAAACCTATCAACTATAACTAAAGCTAAAATCTTTAACTCTTGAATTCCCTTATAAAATGTTGCCAGTTCAATTTCTGGTCAGAGCACATGCCTGGTTTGCAGGTTCAATCCCAGGTCAGGTTGTGTATAAAAGGCAACCAGTTGATGTTTCTCTCTCACACTGATGTTTCTCTCCCCCTCTTTCTCTCTCTCTTCCTCATTTCTAAAATAAAAAATAAAAACTTTGGTCATGGAAGTCATTTTAGAATGCTGTCTATAAAATGAAGATAAAGCCACATTACTTACTGGATTGTAACAAAGATTAAAAGGAAAATCCATTTAAAAAGACTTAGCATAGTGTTTGGCATGTAGTAAGTTATAACAATTCATTTAGCTAGTAAACTAATAAAGATCTGGTAGCTATTGTCCGAAGATGGACCTCAAAGGACCAAACCTCCCAAAATTCATGCCCTTATGTAGTTCCCTTACCTTGAATCTGGGTTGACTCCTGTGATTTGCTTGTAACAAATAATATGTAACAAACATAATACTATCTGACTTCTGAAGCTAGGTCATAAAAACTCTCATAGTTTCCATCTTCATCTCTTGAACACTTGCTCCAGAGAAAGGCAACTCCCTGAGGCAGCCCTGTTCTGTGAATGCCCAAAGTAGCTATGTGAGGAGGTAGCCTGGAGAGAAATGTGCCTGGGAAAACCTGTTTTCCCATTGTGGGCAGATGATATGCCTGTGATTGTAAAAGGTATCTTCAAAAGCGTCCAGACCTTTTCAACATCTGATGACAATCTCATGGGATACTCACAGAACCAGTAAAGGTAATAAAACCATTAAGTAAATCACTGTTTGATATGAAGCAATAGAGAAACAGAACAGAGTTCTGAGCAAGTTACTAAATTAAGTTATCATTGTAGGATTTCCTTATAGTTGCAGTTTGCATTATATCCTTTTTTTTTTTCAGTTTCTACATGATTTCGAGGCTGGTTGAAATAAGGGTTCTCTGTGACATAGACTATTCGTTTCTCATTTGGTTTGTGGAGTCTTATTACTCACTGGAACACACTCCAGTTCCTTGACCATCAGTGATGAATGTCTCTGTCGATGCAGTCAAACTCAAATGAAATCTGACGTACACACAGAGTGGCTGGAGTTCATTTGTCCTCCCTTGGCTCCCCCTTATTACTGAAAGACTTGCTTATTTAAGTGTTTTCAAGCCACATGTTCCTGTAGTTGGAAGTTATTGCATGTTGATAGTTATCTTCACTGACATTCACTAACTTTGATATGCTGGGGAATTTTAAACGGAACTGAGAAACAAAGACAATGCAGTTATGCAGACACTGGAATGTGAAATAACACTCCAGTGACTTAAAGAAATGGGATCAATGTAGCCCTAATGAAATATGAAGGCTTTTCAGTCCCAGATCCTATTATCTCCAGTGATACTCTCGTTGTCTGTCTTTTACGCGTATGGATGCAATCCAGTTAGAAAAATGTCACAACTCGCCTGTAACAACAGCATGCTCTACACTCACAGTAATACAAATTTCCTCCATCAGTGAGCATTGTTGTCTTTGGTCCCTGGCACAAAGAAATTTCCCTCAAAATCTCCCAGTTTGTTTGACAGGTGGGCTCATCTCAGCTCCAACAGCAGCAAATATCTCCTTTAACCCTGGCAACTTGCCACAATTACATAAAACAAATGATCCAAGAAGAACAATAAACAACAGTCTGGATGCTGGTTGAATGGCCCAGCCTGGCCCCTATGTTCAGCAGAGTGCCTGCATTGTATGGTTGTCAAGAGCTTATTTTTTAATTTTTTACAACATTGTATTTATTTATTTTTAAAGAGAGGGAAGACAGTGAGAGAGGGAGAAAAACATCAGTGTATGAGGGTAACTTTGATCGGTTGCATCCTGTACACACCCTGACTAGGGACCGAACCAACAACCCAGGCTTGTACCCTGACCAGGAATCAAACCGGCAAACTTTTACTTTATGGGACAACACCCAACCGACTGGACCACACCAGTCAGGGCTTCTCAAGGGCTTATTGATGATAAATGACACAGAGGCCATTATTCTCTTGAAGCCAATTGCAAAACCTCATTTTTATAAGCACAGTCATGCCTGAAAGACATTTAAAGATATTTGTGATCGTCTAGGAACATGAAGCTGCAGCTCCAAGCTTAATAGCCAGAAATGTGCTCTGAGGGAAACAGGAGAATTACCTGAAAACCCAATACTTTAAAACTTCTGAAAGTGAAGAGATGGGATTCATAGAAATATAGGTCCCCAAACTAAGAGGATATTGTTTAATAGGTTCCTTTATAGCCAGATGGTTAGCTGAACAAAGACGGTAAATCTAGCTAAGCTAGAGATTCATATATCTCCTAATAAAGGAGGATTTTTTTTGCCTTGATTATTTCCATCACATGTCACTCTATCAATCCTTAAAAATATACCCATGGTGCATGTGCACGATTGAAGGAACCAAAGGGAATAAATCAACAAATAATCAGAGAACTGAAAGGGGCCCTAGAAATTTGCTAGCTCAATTATTGTATTTTAGCTTAGCTTTTCCACCATGAAACCAGTGCGGAGTGAGGTGCGCAAAGCCACACAGCTGAACGGTGACAGTCAGGGCTCAAACAGGACTTCCTGCCTCTGGGCCCTTTGCTAGTCCCCTGGCTCCTCTTTAATGCTGGCTCTTTCCCTGATGCTCTTCCCTTCAGCAGAGGCGACTTTTGGTCGCATTAATCTTTATGTGGCAAAAGGCCCCGCATTGGAGGTGGTGAGGGAAGGGTTGGAACGAGTGTTCCTGTTCTCCATTCCTTGACCTTTTGGGAAAGTAGGGCAAACAGGAAGGTTATGACTAAGAGAAAATTGCTAGCATTCAAATAAAGACATTCTATACAATGTTAGCGATTATTGACAAGGTATCTTACAGAATCTGAAAGTAAAGAAAGAATTAGCCCTGGGAGGTGTGGCTGAGTTGGTTGGAATGTCGTCTCATACATCAAAGCGTTGCAGGTTTGATCCCCAGTCAGGGTGTATACCTAGCAGGTCTGTCCAGAAAAAAGCCCAGCCATTGTTAATATACAAGAATGGTTTGCATGACATCCATGTAACCCGGCAGCCAAGGTGAGTGGACTGGAATGAGCATGCATGAACAATGTGACTTCACTGTACAAGTCAGTGGGGGTGGTAGACACCATTGACAGCATAGGTATTATGTGGCTGTCACATTCAAAATGACTAAGTAGAACAACAAATCTGCATCAAATTTTGCATTAAGCTTGAACATTCCTCCACAGAGCGTGTTAGGATGATTCAGAAGGCTGCAGCTATGGCCACCTGGTGATTGGCAGCTTCATCATGACAATGCACCCACTCATGCATCACGTCTCATGCAGAGTTCTTTGGTGAAACATTAAATCACCCAGGTGACTCAGTCCCCCTATAGCCTAGATTTGGCACCCTGAGACTTCTTGCTTTTCCCTAAACTAAAATCACCTTTGAAAAGGGAAAATTTCAGACCTTCAATGAGATTCAGGAAAATACGACAGGGCAGCTGATGGTGATTGGGAGAACTGTGTGAGGTCCCAAAGTGCTTAATTTGAAGGGGACTGAGGCATCACTGTGCTGTGTACAATGTTTCTTATGTCTTGTATCTTCTATTTTTTCATTTTACATGTTTAGAAACCTAGACAGACCATGTACCCAGCAATTATCTGTGTGATAAAACCAAACTTTTTCATTTAAACTAATGTCATCGGGTTTTCTGTTACTTGCAATAGATTGCATTCCTAACTGATGCATTCTATTAAGGTGCTATCATTATTTTTCCAAGTTTTTTCATATTATGTCCTTTTAAAATGAACATTTTCTCTTTCTTGTTGAACCATCTCTCAAATCCTTCAGAAATTATTAATGTCACATCCGTATGTGTCCTCGTAACTATTATGTACCCACATAATGTACCTGTATTACATTAACTATAATTTCATATATAAACTGCTTGTCCCCATTCAGGTTCCACAGACTCTGAAGTCACATCAGCATTAACACTCATCCATTTTGCTACCCCAGTGTCCTCCATGTTCATGACACTGCAAAGACAAGAAGTTCCTACAAAAACAATCCACCCACCTCTCAAATGCAGTGGGCCTCCCAGTTGTGCACAGAGAAGACCCTGCCTCTGAGTGTTGCTGCCTCAACCAGTGACACTTTCTATCTGCTCAGAATTTGTCAGAATGCTTATCTCAGCTTTCTGCTCTGCCTGTCACAAAGCCTCCTTTCTTCTAGGAAAATGATGTCCTGCTCTGGAAACAGAAATTTAGGGCAGCCAAAAGGTACAAAACCACCAAAGTGACAGAACTGCATGACACTAACAAGTGAAAGCACCAGCCTCCACTTGAGTCCTTCACGCTTCTTCAGATGGCAGCTCAACTCTAGTCCCATGGCCACACGGGAGACCACGTGCCAGTACAGCCTAGCCTCTCCTACAGGTCCCTCTGCTCTCCCTGGTTAACCTTGTGACCTGGGCATGAACCTTTTGCCCTCTTCCTGTACTGCTACTAAAGGATGCACACCTGGCATAGTGATCACTGACCCCACATTTTGCAGAGATTCCTAGGTTGATGTCGGCTGGGCCACCACTGCATACACCTGCACCTTTTACAAGACTGCAATTCCTCTGGGACTTGGAACATATGACATATAGTGTGTCCTGAAACTCCAATGAATCAGTAGGTCCCAGAGAGGTGAAATGACAATGCCCAGCCTTTCCAGGCAGTTAGTGACAGAGCCAGACCTAAAAGAAGTGTCTTTGTCTTCCAAGCCCACACCTGTATTCTTCTGGATGACCCTAATAAGAGGTGAGAGAAGAACAAAAGCAGAGTGAATAGCACAATTAGTGGCAAGCTTGTTTCTTCAAAACAGAAAACCTATTTCTTGTCTGCAATTAAACCTAGGATTCATAGTTTGACAGACAAAAAGGAATCTATTGTTCTCTACAGCTCACTTGCGCCCCACTTCACAGTCCTAGCAGGCCAGGTGACTTGAAAGTCCACAGATACTTTGAGAAAACACAATGTAGCCCAGCTCTTCTTCTATCAGACAATCTAAAGGCTCCAAATATACTTAGTGGTCTACTGGGTATATAGAGAAAAACAAGCAAACAAGTAAACCAACACAACTCAGATTCGTGCACGTGAAAAAGTATCTCATTCTCATATACGCACAGTGTGTTGCAACCCTTCAAGGCCGGTTGTACCTTGAACCTGTCTGGCCTTGAACGGTCACGACACACACCAGCACACACCCACACAGACATATGGCTTCCCTTTAGACCTATCTCAGCAACTCTAAAGACAAAGCAAAGAGACCTAACAAGAGCAAAAAGACAGCAATCAATACTTGAGTTGCCCAGGCAACTAGCATGGGGGAAGAAAAGCTACCGACAAACTGATTGAAAGAACAATAGTCTTCAGTGTGAGTCCTGCAGCAGCACCTGTATCCGTCTGGCTTAAAAACAAGAAGAAACAAGAAGACACTCGTAGAGCCAGGGCTTTGCATTATTTTATTCACCCTCCACAGCCCCCTCCACCCTCGCTCACTCCCAACCTAGACTTCTGATATGTAAGCCTAAACGGATACAGATACTACTTAAAAAAGGACAAAGCTACATATTGTATAGGGGAGACAGGAAATTTTTACTTTTTCTCTTATGTAAATATTTAAACAGAGGTTTGTATAAGCCAGCTCAGGCTGTCCTAACAAAATATGATAGACTAAGCGGCTCGAAAAACAGAACAATTTTTTTTCCAGAGAAGTCAGAAGTAGGAAGCTGAGAAGTCCCAGGTCAAGGTGCCTACCAATTTGGTTCCCAGGAGAGCTGTCTTCCAGGCTTGGAGGGCACGGTCTGCCCCACCCTCGCGGGACCCTTCATCTGCTGTTTGGGAGTGGAGTAGGGAATACAATTCTCTTCCTCTTCTGATTAGGCCAAAAGTCCTATTAGATTAGCGCCCCACCCATCTGACCTTGTTTAACCCTAACTATATTCTAAAATCCTTATTTCCAACTATAGTCACCTAGGAGGTAATTTCGGTGACAATCCATCTCATAGTTTAAAATTTATGTCCTTCTCACATGGAAAGTACATTCCTTCCACCTCAACAGCCTCAAAATTCTTAGCTCATTATAACATCGACTCTAATGGCCTGGTCTTATCTAAATTTTATCAAAATCAGGTTTGGATGAGACTGGAGGTAAGATTCATCCTGAGACAGATTGGTTCCCAATGTGAACCTGTGAAACCAGACAAGTTATGTGCTTCTAAATACAATGGTGGGTGGGCACAGGATAGACATTTCCATTCCTAAAGGGAGAAATAAGAAAAAAGAAAGCTAGGACAGGCCCTAAGGTAATCTAAGACCTAATAAGATAGTTTCATTGGACCTTAAAGGTCAAAAGTAAGCCACTTTACTTTGATGCTTTGGCCTTCAGGCCCACTGATTAGTAACAGCACCCCAGGGCTCTGCAGAGCAGCCCCTTCCCTTGGCTCTGTGGGGTGGCCCCACCCATTTGGCTCTCTGTGAGGTTGGGCTAACACAGTTATCTGTGATGTGGCCTCCTTGTCCACTGAAGAGTAGAAGCACAGCCTTTGTGATACAGAGAGATCAGACTACTGGGAGGCATAGGGAGAGGCTGTAGGAACAAGTTGCCTGAGGCAGTGGTAACCAGTCTAGGACAGAATTGGCTAAGAAGCCCTCAGAGCACTCGGAATTATGAGCCAGAAGATTTAAATAAAAGGAGGGCAGAGACTGCCTCTTGTGCTCTGTTCCTCAAGGATGCCTGGATGATGGTGCTCCAACTGCCTGCATTTCCCAAAGGACAGTATTTTGAATGGATTTTTTTTTTTTCTAATTTAATGTTCTTTATATTTTTTTCATTACCATACAGTCCCCTTACACGCTTTTCCTCCCCTGCAATCAACACACTGTTATCCATGTCCATGAGCCCTTTGCCTTTTTGCTCAACCCCTCCACCCCCTAAACCTCCCCCCACTAGCTATCATCTGCTCTCCATCTATGAGTCTCTCTCTGTTTTGCTTGTTAGTTCAGTTTATTCATTAGATTCCACATATGAGTGAATTCTATGGTATTTGTCTTTCCCTGATTGGCTTATTTCACTTAGCATAGTGTTCTCCAGGCCCATCCACACTGTCACAAGGGGGAAAATCCTCTTCTTTAAATAGCTGAATAGTATTCTATTTTATAAATGTCCCATGGTTTTTTTATCCACTCATAATGATGGACACTTGGACTGCTTCCATATCTTGGAGATTGTAAATAATACTGCAAAGAATATAGGGGTGCTAATGTTCTTTCAAATTAGTGTTTTGGGTTCCTTCAGATATATTTTCAGAAGTGGGATCACTGGGTCAAAAGGCAGATCCATTTTTAATTTTTTGAGGTATCTCCACACTGCTTTCCAGAATGGCTGCAGCAGTCTGCATTCCCACCAAAGGTGCAAAAAGGTTCCCTTTCTCCACATCCTCACCAGCACTTGTTATTTGTTGATTTATTGATGATAGCCATTCTGACAGGTGTGAGATGACATCTCATTGTGGTTTTAATTTACATTACTCTGATGATAAGTGTCATTGAGCATCTTTTCATATGTCTATTGGCCATCTGTATGTCCTCTTTGGAGAAGTGTCTATTCAGGTCCTTCGCCCATTTTTTAATTGGGTTGTTTGTTTTATGGGTGATGAGTTTTGTAAGTATTTTATAAATTTTGGATATTAACCCCTTATCAGAAGTGTCGGCAAATATGTTCTCCTGTTCAGTGGGTTGTCTTTTTATTTTGTTGATGTTTTCCTTTGCTGGGCAAAACTCTTTTTAGTTTGATTAAGTTCTATTTTTTCTTCTTTCTTTTGTTTCCCTTGCCAGGGGAGATATATCTGATAAAAAATTTCTATGAACAATATCCAAGATTTTGCTGTGTATGTTTTTTTCTAGGATTTTTATGGTTTCAAGTTTAACATTTAAGTCTTTGGTCTATTTTGAATTTATTCTTGTGTGTGGTGTAAGAAGGTGGTCTAGTTTCAGTTTTCTGCACATATTTATTGAATAAACTACCTTTAACCATTGTATGTGCTTGCTTCCTTGTTGAATATTAATTGACTATAAAGGTGTGGGTTTATTTCTGGGCTCTCTATTCTGTTCCATTGATCTATGTGTCTGTTTTTATGCCAGTACCAGGCTGTTTTCCAGCACCCATTTATGATCAAAACTCTCAGCAAAGTGGAAATAGAGTGAAAATGCCTGAACATAATAAAGGCCATACATGACAAACACACTGCCAGCACCATACTCAGTGGTCACAGACTACAATGTTCTCCTTTAGATCGGGAACAAGACAGGGATGTCCACTTTCACCTCTCTTACTCAACATAGTACTGGAAGTTCCAACCACAGCAATTAGACAAGAAGAAGAAATAAAAGGCATCCAAATTGGAAAGAAAGAAGTAAAACTGTCTTTATTCACAGATGACATGATACTGTGCACAGAGAGCCCCAAAGATTCCACCAAGAAACTACTAGAACTGATCAATGAATTCAGCAAAGTAGCAGGATACAAAATTAATATTCAAAGATCAGGTGCATTTTTATACATCAATACTGAACAGAAAGAGAAATTAAGAAAACAATCCCATTTACAATTGCTTCAAAAAGAATAAAATACCTAGGAATAAACCTAACCAAGGATGTAAAAGACCTGTACTCAGAAAATTATAAGACACTGAAGAAAGAAATTGAAGAAGATACAAATAAATGGAAGCACATACCAAGTTCATGGATAGGAAGAATTAACATCATTAAGATGTCCATACTACCCAAAGCAATCTACAGATTCAATGAAATTTCTGTCAAGATTCTAATGATATATTTCATAGAACTAGATGAAATAGTTCAAAAAATTTTATGGAACCACAAAAGGCTCTGTATGCAACAGCAATCCTGAGAAAGAAGAATAAAGTTGGAGGGATCACGCTACCTAATATCAAACTATACTACAAGGCCACAGTAATAAAAATAGCTTGGATGGATTTTGGATATTTGGACAAACTCTGGATACAGCCTTGGATCCTGCTGGCCTGGCAGAGAGGTCTTCTGGGGGGCATGATGCTCTGAGGCAGAAGCCTGCCATTCCTCCAAAACTGTGTGGCTTTCTATCTTATGTTGTTTTAGTTTGTAAACTGATCCTATAGAAATAAAATGAAAACTAACAAGGGGAATTCTGGCGTTAAAGAGTTTAGCTTTAATTGATAGGTTTAAGTGATTAAAACTGTAAATAAAGAGTTAAAGAGTTTAGCCTTATTGAAAAGCTTAAGTGATTAAAGCTGGAACTACAGAGTTAAATGTTAGCCATAATTGTTAGGCCTAAATGAGTAATGCATGCGGAAAGCAGTTATACCAAAATTGGGTAGCTTTTGAATAAAAAAACTCCTTTCCTTTATCAGTGAACCTTTGCCTCTAGATTTCTTCCGGGAGGGTGGTGGCAGGCAGCAGGACCCCACCTTGCTGCTCTGTAACACTTGGGTTTACGGTGGGAATGCTACCTTATAATCTCTAAATTTACTTCAGGCCATTCTTTCCTTTGCAGGAAGAATAACACATGTTTACAGCCCTCCTGCATTCTCTTCTTTTTCTGTTTTCTGTCCTTTGTTTTTATTGGTACAATCCCAGTTCTATTGGTACTTTGTACCGAGGTGGCTAATTAAAATCATGCTTCACATTCATACTAATTTTTTAACAGACAGCTCTTCAGCCACACCCTTAATGTTCTCTTCATAAAAAGCTTTCTTATTTTTGCAATATGAATATACTAAGAATTTTCCAAATCTTCATGTTCTGGTTCCTTTTTGCTTAACAATTTCTCTTTTAATTCATCTCACTCCTTTGTACAGAACAGACTGGGGGGAGGGGGGCTAATGACATACTATCACCGAATGGACCCACCCTTGTGCTCCTGGGTCCCTTCCCGCCCCCATACTAGGTTCACCGTGCCTGCCGCCAGGGAAAAGACGTCTCTCAATGCCAGATTGGTGAAAAGGAAAGAGATTATTTATTTAAAAAGTTATATAGACTTAGAGTGATGACTTAATGTTTCCATTAAAAATCCTAAAGTCCTTTAGAATACCCACAGACACACAGTCCTTCCTTCCCCCTCTGCCCAGTCTGGGGTACCTTATCTCAGGAAAAGAAGTAGAGGTCCGTGGTTCAGGCAGCCCCTTGGTTCCGGCACCATCAGCTGTGTCGCTGCTGGATCTCCAGTTAATCCAAAACCATGTGGCACCTTCTCATGGCCCACCAGCAAGAGTTTTCACCCCTTTTCTTCCAGGCAAAGTCTCTCCTGCTTCCTAAGCCACATGGCAAAAAGGGTGCATCCTAATGCTGCATGGTCCCAACTTTCACCAAAGCCACGTGGTTCCAAAGACGCTGCGTGGCTGTGAGCCTGGGTTTAAATCCCAGCGCCAATCTTCCTCTGCAGCCCCATTTCCCACTCCTCCCACAATGAGCTACACCTGCCAGCATTCCCGTGTTCTTCCAGCTTTACTGAGTTGCCATAGTAAGTCCCAGCAGGCATGGTCCCATGGCATGGAGCCAATCATCTCCAAGCTCTCACGCAGGCTCTGTAACCAGGGGGAGTTGCCTCCCAGTTGCATCATGGGTTGAAGTCCTTCCCATCCCCCCCTCAAAGCATGGCGACAGCTATTTAACATATCTATGAAACAAGTTAAAAGTTATAGATATGTTAAATGACCATTCTAGAGGTTATCTGCAAAACTGTTGCTATTCAAAACAGCTCTCCAAGGCCCTCCTCCATGCGTCCCATCCCCCAGCTCAGCCTTGTGGGGGTGAGGACATCCTATATATATATGTCTTTTTTCTAATATATCCTGGACACCCTGAGTTCTGGACCCCATTACAAATCCCTATTTGGGGGACCCCCTTCGCTGCCCCCTGTTACACCTTTCCCGTTTTACTATAAATTGTCTGGAGAAACCAGGCCCCTCCTCTAACACTTTGCTTATCAATCTCTTCAGGTAATTATCCAATTTCATTGCTTATCTGGGGGAGGAATAAACTTTTCTCTACCTTCAAGGTTCTTCTGGCCGGTCTAATAATCATATAGACATGAGACTAATTAGCAAGAGAAAATAACCAAATGTAATACATAAATATGTATAAGAACCTCACATACATGAGAGATTCAGAGACCCCACATGCAGGAGAGGTTCAGAGACAGAGAGGAGTATTGAGGTGTAGAAGACAGCCTGAACTATGGATATTTCTCTTAGCCATATTTTATGTGATATATCTTCTCAGGCAAGGGAAACAAAAGAAAACATGCACAAGTGGGACTACATCAAACAAAAGCATTTTTGCCTAGCAAAGGAAATCATCAACAAAATGAAAAGGCAACCCACTGAATGGAAAAACATATTCAGAAACATAAAACATATCAAATGATACAAATAATAAGAGGTGAATATCCAAAATTTATAAAGAATGTATACAACTCAACACCAAAAAACCAAACAATCCAATTAAAAAATGGGCAAAAGAACTGAATAGACACTTCTTCAAACAGGACATACAGATGACCAATAATAAGATGCAAAACATCATTAATCATCAGAGAAATGCATATTAAAACCAAAATGAGATATCACCTCACACCTGTCAGAATAGCTATCATCAGTAAATCAATGAACAACAAGTGCTGGTGAGGATGTGGAGAAAGGGGAACCTTTGTGCACCGTTAGTGGGAATGCAGACTGGTACAGCCACTGTGGAAAACATTATGGGGTTTCCACAAAAAAATTAAAAATAAAACTGCCTATGACCCAGTAATTCTACTTCTGGGACTATATCTGAAGAAACCTGACACACTGATTTGAAAGAATATGTGCATCCTTATGTTCACTGCAGACTATTTACAATAACCAAGATATGGAAGCAGCCCAAGTGCCCATCAGTAGATGAGTGGATAAAACAGCTGTGGTACATTTACACAATGGAATACTGCTCAGTGATAAAGAAGAAAGAATCTTACCCTTGGTGACAACATGGATGAACCTGGAGAGTGTAATGCTAAGTGAAATAAGCCAGGCAGAGAAAGAAATCCCCTATGATTTTACTTGTATGGGGAATCTAATGAACAAAATAAACAAACCAAATAAAAACAGACTCATAGATACAGAGAACAGACTGAGAGCTGTCAGAGGCGAGCGGGTTTAGGAGGCTGAGTGAAATAGGTGAAGGGATTAAGTAAAAACAACAACAACCACCCTCATAGACACAGACAACAGTATGGTGATTGCCAGAAGGAAAGGGAGTGGGGAAAGGTAGGAGAGTAAAGCGGCTACAAATGGTGATGGAAGGGGACTTGATAGTGGGTGACAAACACACAGTACAGTATACAGATGTGGTATTCGAACTGCACACTTGAAACCAATATTATTTTATTAACCACTGTCACCGCAATGATTTCAATTAAAAAAGAAAAAGACAGCCTGAGCTGGGGATGAGGTCATGAGCCTTGGAGGCTTCAAAGGGTCATTGCAGGGTGATAAGAGGAATGGCTATTTAGTAGCTAAAAGTTTGCCCTTCCACAGAAGTGGGTCAAAAAGAGATTAATTAATGATGATCTCTTATGGGCAAGGACCTTAATTCAAGTTCTTCCAAGTAATTAAAGGGAAGTAAAGGGAAGGGCAGGAGTTTCTCTTTGGCCTGAAACTAAAATTGCCTTAAACTCAAAATGATCCTCATATCGCTGAGGCACATCTTGGGGTGGCTTGTTCTGAAATCCCACACTCATCCGTTCTTTTTACAAAACACTAGAATATGCACAAAATCTAGCTAATATTTTTCAATTTTATAACAAAGATTGCCTTTCCAGTTTCTAATAATCTGTTCCTTATTTCTGTTTGAGGCAACACCACAATGGCCTTTAACATCCATACCCCACCAACATTCTGTTCATGTTTACTTATCTATTCCCTAAGAAAATGGTGGCTTTATATCAGTTCTCCTCTTCTCTTACTGAGATTACAAGAGAATTCCCTTTCCTTTTTTTGTTTTTCTTTTTGTTTCTCTTTTTTACAGGGGAGAGCACTAACATAGTCCCCCACTACCACAAATTATGCAGTCGAGTTTCCCACATTTGGGGAAATCACAGGGATTAGCACATCCGGAGTGCAATGGATAAGCCTCACCCTGGGAAAACCACCTTCATGATCATGGTATCTCCCCTGCCAGGTAAGCATCAAGAGAATCCCCTTTAATGTCCACATCTCTACCTACAGTCCCTTCACTGCAGTTACAGCAATAGTAAACCCTTTCCATATTTTCATTTAGCTTAATAAAAGACTGCTGGACTTTCATACGTACTTCTATTTTTAAACTCTTGAAATGTGTTGTTTTGGTTGCATTATATCCTGTCTTATATAGATATGTATTTTTAAAAAGATGTACTTCACTAGTCTTTTCAGATAATGATGAATAGTCTTCTTTTGATACTATGTAAGATGTAAGTGAAATTTTCTGAAATTAAGTTGCAATGTGAAACTTGAAACTATATCAGTAAACTTTTAAAACTCTGCTTTTTAAAAACCCATTAGTCTATCATGCACTTTGAATAGATCCTTTGTCTATGCAAGATTTTAAATACCATGCATTGGGCATTTGGGAAATGCTGTTTCCTAGATTTATTCAGAACTTTCCATTGTTGGCTCATTTTGCTATGTAATATCAAGAAATCATATATGCCAATGCCATTGTCAGTCTTACCAAAAAAATCCTTGAAGTATTAGGAAGTTGTCAAGATCATGATGACACATGGAAGTTTTCAAAATTCTAATTTTTGCTTGAAAGCTCAAATTTTATCATTAATAATATACTCAGGTATTTTCCTGCATGTGTCAGACTCACTTTTTTCATTTTTTTAAGCTGTCAAGTACCCACATCTGAATAACTATCATTTGTTTGTTGGTAGTTATTTTAAGTAAATATGTTCTATCTTTAAAATATGTCTAGTTCAACCCCACACATGCTTTATCTCAGATGTTGGGTGGAGCAGAGATGCTTTATTTGTACTTCCCATTCACTTCCTTACACAGAATATTAGAAAAAAAACAAAACCATGTACTCAGTGGCCAAGATTTTTAAAAGCGTTATTTTTACTACTTCGTCAGAATGTTCTTATCTTTTTTTAATGGGAAGTGTGTGATTGTGAATGATATGAGCTGAATTCAGCACCCCCAAAATTCATATGATGAATTCCCAATCTCCAGTTCTTCAGACTGTTACTGAATTTGGAGATGGAGTCTTTGAAGAGGTAGTTAAGTTAAAAGGAGGGCGTTATGATCAGCTCTTATTCAGTATGCCTGGTGTCATTATGGGAAGACGCTGTCACATATGACGTGCCACATATAGACACAAGAAGAAGACAGCCTCTACAAGCCAAGGATGGAGGTCTCAGAAATAAACCAACTCCGAGGACACTTTGATTTTGGACCTTTAACCTCCAGAACTGTGAGGAAATAAATTTCTGATTTGTAAGCCTCCTGATTTGTGGTACTTTGTATGGTAGCCTCAGCAAACTAACGCAATGGCACTGTTGAGGATACAGTCACTACTGACATGGTTTGGTGCTGCTAATCTGATTTGTGCTGAAGGGGTAGCAGTTTGACCCGACTCTGTTTGCACTTTCTTTTCAAATATCAACTCGGTGAAAAAGACAAATGACATTCACTATTATGGAGTTATTGACATGATTAGGAAAAGAGTGTTGACTTCACAATCTGTCTGAAAGTGTCTTAAAGACACCCAGGAGCCTGAGAGAGGTTGATAAACACTGGGTTATCCACGTTATACACTGTATGTCATTGTTATTATTCCTTGCCTGTCCTAACTGGCAACCCACTAACTCCATCTTTTCTAAAATTTCTGATGATTCACATAAATTGGAAAGATCTCAAAATATCTATTTCCACCAGAATTTTTTAAGAAATGTGTGTAAAGCCCTATTTCTTGAAAAATAATTGACATTATAGTTAAGGATCTTCTAACCAATCTTTAAATAAAAAAAATGAAAATAGCTTTAAAACTCTATGCTGTTTTTTCCTTCTTTGCATGAGCACATTTAACTAGAAAGAGTGGGTAGGATTAGGGCCAAATGATTCCACAACTAATTATGTTTATTTGGTTGCCACCACTTTGGAACTATTTGCCCGCTGGCAGTTTATTAAGTTATGTTAAGTTAGTATTTTTAAACCACCTTCTTTGGGTCATATTCTGTTTCTTGAATCCCAAAGCATTAACTGATACACAGGATGTATTATAATGACATTTTTTTTGATAGAATGACATATATTTTTAAATTTTACTCCTTGTTTATAATATGAACCTTAACAATTTGGATTAACAATTAGGGAAAAAACTAATGTATATCATCTTATTGTAGTAAACAATAAAACCAAAAATTATTAAGTTAGTAAGAGTGAAACCTGTTCTCTGTGTCTATGAGTCTGTTTCTGTTTGGTTTGCTCACTTATTTTTGTTTCTTAGATTCCATATAAGTGAAATCATGTTGTATTTACCTTTCTCTGTCTGACTTATTTTACCTAGTGTAATGCCCTCTAGGTCCATCCATGTTTTCTCGTATGGTAAGATTTAATTCTTTCGTATGGTTGAGTAACATTTCATTGTATATATGTAGCGCCTCTTCTTATCCAATTGTCCACTGATGAGCACTTAGGCTGTTTAAATATCTTGGCTATTAAAAGGAATAGTGTAACAAACTTAGGTGTGCACATATCTTTTTGAATTAGTGTTTTCAGTTGCTTTGGATAAATACTTCCAAAGTAGAGCTATTGGCTCACAAGTAGCTCTATTTTTTAATTTTTTTGAAATTAAATACAGTTTTCCACAGTGGCTACATTGATTTGCATTCCCACCAATAGTGCATGAGGGATCCTTTTTCTCCATATCCCGAGTTGTTTGTTGATTTACTGATGACAGCAATTCTGACAGGTATGAGGTGATATCTCATTGTGGTTTTAATTTGCATCTTTCTGATGCTTATTTCTTCCTGATAACTACCCCTGAGCAGTTATTATACTAAGCAAAGCCAGTGTTTATATTGCATATTCATCAACACCTACATGACAAAAGCCTTAGATTCACTCATTTAATTGATGAGTTGTCTTTTTCATAAGAATATATTGGGTGACTACCAGTGGGCTTATCAGATTGAAGTACACATTCCACAGCATAGCTGGGTTTCCTCAGGGTTAGGTTCCTTTGTGGGAGCTCATGCAGAAATCATTTTTAGCTCTAGGGCAATTTCTTCCAGATAACGCAGTGCTCTGGCCCTTGTTCAACTCTTAAGATGATGCAAGGATCTTCTCACAGGAAAATATTGACTTTACTTGCTCTATAAGTATATGTTACTTAAGTGGATTGACCTCTCCAGGTAAAAAAATATTGGTCTACTGCCTAGACTTTAACACTACCAATAAAATTGCCTTGGATAAGGTAGTATTTACTGTGACTTCAATCCTCAACATTTATAAAGGGTTTATATTAAAAAATGATCTATTTGGAAAAGAGCACCATGACTTTTGCAAAGCTGCAGTTGAAGATAATGCTACTGGCTTACCGCTGTTCATACGAAAAGTCTTCTGGTAAATTTTTGCTTGCCTGAGATTTTAGCAGAATAAATACGTTTGTCTCTTCAGAGGGATTTTATGTTTTCACTTTGCCATGAAAAGGTAAAATGATGCTTTATGGAGTTTTGCTTCTCTTAGGTAGATTTAAGGCCCAAACTTATTGTTCAAAAACCAAGTGGCTAGTTGCTTCTAAACACATTTTTTTGCTGCCCTCTACTTGGTTCCTACTACAAATTAGATTATTTTGTAATATGTTTAGAATTTGTGCTTTTAGATAGAATTTAGTCAAATGGAATGAATGCTTTTATAAGAAAAGTCACAATGCCATTTACTTAATGTGATGAAATAATTCAGTGGGTGCCAGGATTTTCAAATCATTTCAGTATTTAGGCAGCCCTTCCCTTCCACTCAGCATTATATCAGAAACTGGCAGTTGCAGAGGGAGTGTAAAACATGGTGTTTTCATCTTGTACATTTTTAAATAATTCAAATTTTTTTATTTAGAAAGCTTTTCTCAAAACTCAAATGATTGGGAAAATAAATATACATCTTCAGGGTAAAAAATAATTTTTAAAAGCACTCAAATTAAACATAGAAACTTGAAAATCCCCGAGGATAGCCTATAACCAGAGAAAAATATCAAATAAAATGTTATACCAGTCTAGTTTATGCCTGGGGAGCTGATCTAGCAAACTCATATTCAAGAGTATGTTGGATATTGCCCCGAAGTCTCACAGCAAGTTTATTTTGTCACAAATAGCTTTGTGTGCCATTTGTGTGTGTGTTTATGAAGGTATATATTACAAAATTAAAGTTCTTGTGCATTTTAAAACTGTGGAGTCACTTTAAAAGAGACATTATCAGGGAATGGATGATTAATTATATATTATAATTTCATAATTATCTACACTTAGTCTTATGCTCTAATTATTTCTTGTGTTTCTAAGCTTTTCTGCTGTTAGTCTTTACTAAGAGATAATCACCAACTCATTAGGGTCCTGGGGAAAGGCAGTATGGGAGGAGGGGAGAAGGAAAGACCAAAATTGCTTTTAATTCCATTTTTGTGTACTAAGTTTTATTGCACAACATTATATATTTTTTCATTCATCTCCTCTTTGTAGAATACAGTTTTATTTGTTTGTGTTCCTTTTGTGGTTGTTCCTTGGACAAGTTATTTTTGCAGGATTTATCAGCATTTTGTATTGTTCTTAATTTCCCCTCGTGAAGTTCCTACTTGAGCCCTGGGATCTGGTTTGGCTCTGCTACAGTCAATGGCAGATGTATAGAAAGTTGTTCTGACCCATTTGGGATTGTGTTCATCAATGACTGGTCTTATTCTGCTGCTGTCTGGTATTTCTTGTTGTATACATGAAACTGTACACTTTCTAAGTGGGCATATTCTACACTCTATTATAATTATATTTATTTAGGTTGCACCTTTAGGCTTTTAGAACATTCCTTACTTGGAAATTTACCACATGCATGACAAGCCTGGGTAGAATTTGAAGGAAGAATTGAATTTTCCCACTTACAAAAGCACAAATCCTCTTTGAGGGTATGTCTCGACATCCGCAGAAAGAAAAAAGGAGCATGTGAAGTGAGCACACGAAACCCTTATATATGTTCCTTTTGGTCTTCACTAAGTCTAGACATGCTCCGTCTACCGCTTTTTATCCTGTTCACTCTCTGTCCTGTTCAAGACCAAACTCAGGCCAGTCAGAGAAAGACAAACACCATATGATTTCACTTAGCTGAACTAACAAGGAAAATGGGGACAGATTCATAGATGGAGAGCAGGGTGACAACTGGCGTGGGGTCGGGGGGGGGCGGCTAGCTGGTGGAGGGACTGAGCAAAAAGGAAAAGGACTCACGGACATGGACAAAGTGCAGTGATTGCTGGGGACAGGGGGGATAAGGGGACTAAATGGTGATGGGAAAATACAGTAAAGATTAAATTTTTAAAAAGACCAAAGTCAATCTTTTATATCACTAAATCTTACCTAATCATCCTAACCCTTAGTGTTCTCTCCCACCTGTTAACTCCTGAAACTGATTTCTGCAAAATTCACAATCCTACATGGTTAGTTTCACTTTCTACTTCTAGTACAATGTTTGTTCTATGGCTTATATAACCTCCAAGTATTTTATAACAATGTCACATTATTTATCATTGTCTGCCCATCACTACATTGTACCAAGCACAATACTATGTATGCATTTGCTCATTTAAAAGTAACATGTGGTTATTCAAACAACAAAATATCCATCCCTTCATATATACATATATATATTACATACATGTATGTGTGTATGCAATGCATATGACACATGTATATAAGCATATACATACATGGAAATATAAATGCATGTGTAAGTGAACATGTGTTCATACTACACACACAAATACATGCATAAACATAAATGCACATGAATAGATACAGGGTGTCTGACACAAAAACCCCCCATTTCTTTTGAGCTGGTAATCTATACCAAATCTTTTATTACAAAATCATAAGCATGTATTTCTGAAACCTAACAATATTACACTCAAGCACACCATGTGACATTTTAGGTGAAATGTTCTAATCACTGTCCATTTTGTGTGCGACTTTCATGTACCCTACCAACCACGCTCAAGGGCATTCCTTCTGCAGGATCCTGTATATACATATATGCACATATAAATGTATATGTTTTTATTTAATAATATATTTATAACTTTTGAAGGAGAAGTAGAGATTTTCCTGAAGCATTTATCATTCAGAGACTGTCTTGATCCCCATAGTGTTTGTTTGATGACCCTTTTCTGTATTCCATAAGTGTAGCTGCCATATCTTGGCTTCTATTGAATTAAACATTATTTAAACATGTCTGTATGTATATGGGTATATATGTGTATG
>VMDR010010073.1:0-31744 GCA_007922815.1 Macrotus californicus | reverse complement strand
TATTAATCTCTAGGTCAGCTGGTATATATTTTCAATTAAAAAGATGAGAAAGGGTAAATGATTTCTCATCTCTCTTTATCTTTATATGACCCCCAAAAGCCTGTTGTGTGTGTCTTAGAAACACTGAGGATAAGGACCAAATTTGGGGACATATTGTCATAAGGGACGCAGACCATGACAACTGAAAAAGTTTCCTTCCCTAGGAAACTGATATTATTTCTGTCCCTACATGAGGCTTGTGGAATTTTTCTTTCCCTTCTAAATTCAAATGTTGACCTACTTAAGTCATTTTATTAATTTTGCTTCGCACTTTATAAATGTTTTAGACCGTAGGATCTAAATCTCTCACTGTTCAGGTCAAGATGGTTGAGTTACAAGTGCACCTGCCCACATCCCATTGAGTGTTCAGCAGTTTTGGACCAAAAAACGGCATGACCCTCATGCCCCACCCTTGCCATGCCTCTAAATTCTTCTGTAGGGTTTTTTGTTAGTTTTTCATCCATTTGCTTTATTTTCTTCTGGAATTTAACATATATAGTTGTTATAGGAGGGGGGGCAAAAAATTAAAATTTATTTATAAAAAATTGTGTGTTCTTAAACAGTTAAACTTAAGTCACCTCCAGAGTGCTCTTCATTTGATGTGATGCACCTGTCTAGACATTTTTCCGCTGCTCAGAATAGGTTTTGAACTCTCTGATTTTGATACCATTTAGTGCTTCTGCTGTTTTTTGTTTCACCTCCTCCACCCGGCAAAACATTTCCCTTTGAGGACATTTTTCATCAGGGAAAGAAACAAACAGAAAAACTTGCTTGGGGCAAGATCAGGTGAATAGAGAAGGGAGGGGCATGAGGGTCAGGCCCTTTTTTTGGTCCAAAACTGCTGAACTCTCAATGGGATGTGGGCAGGTGCGCTTGTCACTCAACCATCTTGAAATGAACAAACGTGAACAAACGTGCTGAAAGTCTTCCAGAAAAATTCACTGATGCTGAAGGTAGCCTCGCCCAACAGCAGCAGCTGGTGCACTATATACAGAGGGGCTCCTGGGACTCTCACCTAGGCGGATGCCTGTACTACAAAGGGCCCGCCCTCTAGAAGATAATTCCATTCTGAGGGTGATGTCCCCCCTTGTATACTATAACATCTTATAATATATAAAAAATTGCTCGGGCTATTTTCATATTATTAAACTCCACATAGTTGAGTTATAGGGTAACTTTATTTCTGTTTTTTTGACAATTTTTTTCCCTGCTGTTTATAATTTGTTACTGCGTTTAGGCTCCAAGGAACTGAAAGTTAGGGCTGTGTTTAGATCTGTGTATTTCCGGCCCCCGGTGCAGTGCTTGGCCTAGAGAAGATGATAAAGAGAAGTTTATTGCATCATATTGCAATAAAATTGCTCAAATATAAAAGGTGAAAAATTATTAGAAAATAATTTTCAGTGGTAACAGTAAGTATATCTTGGTGTTAAATAATTGATATAAGCTATGTTAACTATGAAGTCTTTTCAGAAAGACTATGGTATTATGTACAAGAACTCTAGCCTAGCTCCAGTAACTTTAAAACCAAGAGCAGCCAACCCCAGCCTTCAAACACATGATTGTAGTGGGAATAAAAGGACACGTATCAAAGTATTGAAATAATGACTAATATTTGCCAAGGCTTACTAGAGGGAAAGACCAAGCCAAGGGTTCTACACTCAGGTTCACATTTAAACTTCTCTGTATATTTGATAGGCCTTTTATTTGCTGATGAAGGAACGGAGGTTTAGAGGGTCATTTGCTAAAGGTCATACAGCTAGTCCGTAGTTGAGCTGGGATTTGAGCCCAGGCCTGATTAATTCCTAAGTCTGTGATTTAATCATGAAACTTTTCCTTTCCCCAACTCACTTAACGCTGAGGTTCAATGGCACTGTAATATTTCTTGGCTTATTTATTTATTTATATTTACTTTCCAGAACTCTGATTTGCCTCTATAAAATCTGAATCCTTGAGATTATAAGCCATGGAAATGGAAATTTTACCCTAGATCTGAAGCTATTAAGGTCAAAGTCATCACTCAAAAGTAAACACATTATATTTGCTTTTATCTATGTAATTAAATGCCTATTGTTCAGAGTGGTTACAAAGAATCCGAAGAGGGTCATGGTCCCACAAGAGACTCACAGCTGGGCTGTACAATATATAGAGAGAGGACAGGACAGTACATATCAAGAGAGACAGGACCTCACACTGCTCCTTTCTAAACTAAATAGTCTTTGCAAAAGCTAGGTGAGATGTGTCAAGTTACTTCTCATGATTCTTAGCAGGATAAGGAGACTCTGATGCTGGAAGGGTTGCTGCCAGCCATTCTTTATTCTAAAACTTTAAAAACCGCGCCTTGCCCATGTTAAGGCGATTTAGACCCCTAGGTAGCCCTCCCTGAGTCCTCCAAACCTGGGGCCTATTTGGGAATGATACTGGGATGGCCAAAATGTCTGTGTGTTTTTTCCCGTAAAATAAAACACACATTTTTCATTGTCACCAATAACTTCATTGATTTGGATATTCTGAGCATATAAGCTATCTCCTGCATGATATGATGTTGATTGTTCTCAATTAATGTCTCAATCACTATCAATTTGAACTTGTCTACCCGTTCGTGGAGCTTCCTCCAGCAAGAAATCTCCAGCGCAAAACTTCACTAACTACTTTTCACATGTTCAATCAGTCACAGCTCCTTCTCCATATATTACACAAATCTTTTTCTTTCCGTTTCAGTTGCATTTTTACCTTTCTTGAAATAATAAAACATAACATGCCACAAATGTATATTTTCTTCCATCTTCAATATTAAAACGACTACATAAAAATTCTTCAATTCAATTTTGATAAGTTTTTTTTTAAATGCACACTGAAATGACAGCTGTCACAATACAATCTAACAAAATTGTTTCGATTGAATTAAGGAAACTAAGTGCTACTAGAGCCATCTTAGGGAAAAAAACAAATGAACTTTTTGGCCAAGCCAGCATGGTGAGGAACATGAGCTTTCTGTCTTGTGTTGAATCACAGTGTCTTGGAAGGAAAGACGATTGTGTTGACTCTGTGTTGACCTCTGTCTTCTCTGTTGGTGGCTGGGGCTAAAGCCACTTTAAGGAGTGGCAGTGATAGCAGAGATTATGAAAAGGATGAGCAGGAAGCCGGATGGTTAATGAGGAAACTGAGCTTTGGATTCAGAAACCTCTGGTTCCACGTCCCTTCCCCACCCGTTATTAGCTTCATGACCTTAGACAAGTTCCTCAAAACTCTCTCAGCTCGTTGTTCTCACAATTTACATTAAATACTCAGTCAATGATATTTATTACATTTAACGTGAATTAATAGAGTGGGCTTTTTTGTTTTTCTACCTAGCATTCATTTTTCTTATTTTTTTAACAACATACCCATTTTCTTATCTATTCTTCGATGTAATTGCTGATCAGAGTCCTCTGTCTTCTCCTAAGCAAAGGGTAGACATGGCTGAAGCTAAACCAATCAGACCCTTTTTGAGACTTTGAATCTTGAATTAACTGACACTCTGAAAAAAATTGTCCATTGATTTGTGCCTCCAGGACCTCTAGAGCTTCCTCAAGTGCTATCTTCTTTCAAACTTGTTATTTTGACTATCTTGTGTCTTTCTATTAAAATCCTCTTCTGAAAAATGTTGGCCACTTTGTGTTAACAACCAAAGAAACCTGCCTGCTATATCTAGTCAATCTTTTCCATTCACATGTGGATGATTTATCTTTGATTTACTCTAAGCAACCATTTAATCAATTACTGTGGTAATGTCCTAAACATTCCTCTTGAAAATAATTGAACAGTCATCCCAAGTATCTCCTATATTATTTTATACAACATTGTGAAGTATATTCATCTTCTCCAAAATGTTTCTGGGAAAATCTGGACCTCATGACATCTGTGGTAACATCACTCATAACTGAGAATAATAAATCTGTTTTCTCCATGACATGGTGCACCTGTGTTGCTGTTCAGCCTGTTCTCTAGACTGAACATGCCCAGGTTTTTCATCTACTCTCCTAAGATTTTATTTCCAAACTTTTTCTTATCTTGGTTGGCTCCTCTGAACTCTTTCTAGTTAGCTGGAAAGTGAACTCTATCCAATAATATCAGTCATCATGGAAATCATGGAGGTCACATCCTCTCCAGAAGGTAACTGTGTAGCCCCAGGGGCACAAAATTTCTTTTTTCACGGTTAAGGTAGCTGTGAATGATCTGGGTATCTCCTGCCCAGGTATACCTTCAGCATGCAGCAAGTGGGAAGGGCTTGGAAGGCAGGTACCCCCATGTTCAAGGGAAGAATCATTGCTCACTTGAGCAGCGCTAATCAGTTCAATTTCTCTTGGGGGCTACTTTAAACTGTAGCTTCTTTTTAACTCACAACACCAAAACTGGGTGATAACTACCAATTACTGAGTGCTTATGGTGTGTGGGGCACTGTGCCAAGTGCTTAACATTTGTGAACTCATTTAATCCTTACAATTAGGATTAAATTGACCTTTTACATTAGGGTATTATCTTCATTTTATAAATGACCCTTCACATTAGGGTGTTATCTTCATTTCATAAGTGAGAAAATTGAGAGTTACTCTGGGCCCAGGTTAAACGGCTAGGGAGTGACACAGCAGGAATTTGAACTCCTGGGTTTCACTTTGAAGCCCATGTCCTTAACTATGACCTTTAATTGTTTAAATGCTCAAGAGGAACAGGCTAGAAATAGATGGACAACAATTTAGGAAGGGCTCGTGTTTTTTGGAAAGGCAGAGTCTTGCAATTCATGTGATATGAAAAGAATTCATTATAAAAAATGTGAGAAATAATTCATACATATTTCCCTTCTTGGAGATTAAAAAATGAATATTGTGCATTAAGGTGCTAAGAAATCCTGCTGTAAAGAAACCTGTTTAACCTACATTATCTAAATTTATTTTAACAGAGAATACTCCATTTCACTAAGAGAGTGTATATTTTTGTATATATACAGTAGACTAAACTACTTGTTCAGGGGCTACACTAGCCTGTACATAGTGTACCCCTAAGCATCATAATAAGAAATACATTATTACTTCAATTTTACAGGAAAGGAAACTGACTCCCAGAGAGATTTACCTTTCCAAAGGTACGAATGGATTCAAACATTACTGACAAGCAGTCTTATTGTAATTGTGTATGATTCTAATGTCCTTGCTTTGCTTGCATGCATAAAGTATTTATTTCCCCACCCCTAAGACCTCAAATGAGGAAAATTCAGTTTTAAGCATTATTCTCTCATCATCTTTTTGGCTGGCTTGGTCGTGTGAAGAAGCGTGACAAAGAGGAGAGGGCTCCGGCTCAGTATCTAGAAGTAGGCGGGGTTAGATCGTTGCCTCTGCTACTTACAGTTGGCTTTCCTGTGAATGTTGCTAGTATCTGAGACTTTCTTATTTTTTCTTGTTCCTTCCAGCTCTTAGATGTAATTTACATATAATTACATCTTTTGAATTTTTTTGTTTCTTCCAGTTCTTAGATGTAATTGACATGTAACATTGCATAAGTTCTAGGTATACAACATAATAATTTGATGTATATGTACCGTATATTGTGAAATAATTATTACCACAATGAGTTTAGTTAACATCCATCACCTAACAGATACAATTTTTGTGTGTGTGATAAGAACTTTTAAGACTTACTCTTTTAGAAGTTTTCAAGTGTACAATACAGTGTTGTTATTGTTGACTACAATCATCATGGTGTGCATGACATCCCTGGGACTTCTTTATTTTATAACTAGAAGTTTTTACCTTTTGACTGCCTCACATCCACCTCCCCCACCCCCCAGCCCCCACCTCTGGTAATCACCAATCTGATCTCTGTTTCTATGAGTCTGGTTTCTTTAGATTTCACGTATAAGTGAGGTCACACAGTACCTGTTCTTCTCTGTCTGACTTACCTCACTTAGCATAATGCCCTCAAGGTACATCCATGTTGTTGCAAATGGCAGAGTTCCTTCTTTTATATGGTCTGAGCCTATTTTCTTTCCTGGGAAGTGGACATTCATAACGTAAATGGCTTACTAACAGTTTACCCCATGATATATATAGGATCCCACAGAAGTAAGGCCTGTTTGAGTGTGGTTGGTAGGGTAATAATATGGGCGTAATAATTTAGAGTTTTAATTTGAACATTTCACCTACAATGTCATATGGTATGCTTGAGTGTGATATTGTCATGTTACAGACTTGCAAGCTTATGATTTTGTCATAAAAGATTTTGTAATAAGAAAGGGGTATTATTTGTGCCAGGCCCTGTATTTAACATTGTATTTAATCCTAACAAAGTGAACACAACAAATGGCTTCTTTTGGAACTCAAAAACTAGAACCTTAGGTCAGATCATGGTTCTCAAGTTTTACAAAATTTTAGGGGTATCCAAGAATATTAACATAGTTTTCCATATTTTGATTTTATTAAAGTTTCTTATTTAAGAGCTTTACAATAGACCAATCCAGAAAACGAAAATTCTTTGCATGTAGAGTTAACAGACATTTGAAAGAGGTGGTGGAGAATATGGGTCAAGGAAGGAAAGACTGAGCAATTAATCAGGAGGCTGGAACTCATGGAGAAAAGGATCCACTGAGAAGTAGTAACTAGTGAGACTTCTGGTGCCAGTAAGTCTGAGAGGTTTCAAAACAAGGCTGTCTACCAGTCAGTTTTAAGTTGTCTGTGGTCAGTGAGGTAAGCCCCCTCTTCTATTGCAAGCCTTAGTGAAAATTTGCTGCACATACTGTCCTGCACTGGTGATAATGCTTTGAAGATAGAAGGGAATCAGGCTGATGTCCTGTGCAAATCCACACATGGAAGAAGAGAGCACACAGAACTAGGCATGATGATTCACAAATTGAACTAATCCAGTAGATTTGGGGGTAAGAAACCATTAGTGATGAACAAAAGTAGAGATTCCTGCAAGATTCTCAAAAGGGATTGGGATAAACATTGGATTTCCCACCCATGGTGATGGTGGTCTGAGCCAACTCATGTAAAGCCTGAAGGCAGGGTGCCCAGCTGGCTTCAGGTCTCTCATGCAACTGAAGAACAAAGAGACAGACTACAGTTTTATGGTGTGGCTATGTCAGTAATATAAATCTTTAGGCTTGTCTTTCCCAATCAGATGTTTTTCACAGAAGTCACTTTCATGAGTAATTAATTTATGTGTTCATTTGACAAGTATATATTCAACACCTATTATATGCCAGACACTGTGTTAAGAGCTGAGGACACTGCACCTAACATCATAGCAAACATAGCATATCAATGCCAGTTGGAGTAACTTGACCCCAGTCAAGCCTTCAGAATGGCTAGTCATTTGACTGTTTCAGAGGGGAGTATTTAGCCCAATAAAACACAAGGGCACCCTTGCTGGGGTGTTTGGGGGAAAGAAGCTGTATCTCCCTCCTGTAGGAACTTCTGATCACCTTCATGAGGGGAGCCAGTAGTGGCTCAAAAAACTAAACTGTTATCATTATTGTTCTATATTCTTAATCCTTTCCTTAACTTTCTCATTTTCTTTACTGTGCCTTGGATGAACTAAATTTCTAAAATAATTTTTAATTTTTTCTAAAGTTCATAGTCAGAATTCTTTGTAGTTTATTCTGATACACAGTTTGCAATGACAAAACTTTTGGTGTATGATCAAATTCTTTTCTAAAAAGGTCAAAATCAGTTCTTGAACAGAGCCCTTTCTAAACACTGAAACAGAAAAAAGGGCACATTTGAAAATTGTTTGATAATATCTATTAGAGTTGAATGGATGTATAACCTACAAGCCAGAATTTCTAGTCTTAGTATATATACCCAACAGATTTAGATAGATAGATAGATGATAGATAGACTTACAGTTGTATAGATATACTCATAAGTAGATATAAGGACACAGTAAGGATGGTCATAACTATGTTACCCATAATAGCGAAAAGTTAGAGATAACTCTAATGTCCATCGGCAGTAAAATGGATAAGTGAATTGTGGCATATTCAAACAATTGAAATATACACAACAATGAAAATGAGTGGAGCACATGCAGTATGTGACAGAAACTCACAAACATCATGTTGAGTGAATGAAGCCAGATACAAAGAGTACTATTTGTATTATTTATTTTACATAATTTTCAAAAAATGGCAGAGTTCTTCCATGGGGATGAAAGTCAGGAAAGCGACTACCTGGGGAGGGGAGAGGTTGGGGAAAGGAGTAATGACTGGAAGGGAGCAAGAGGGGATTTCTTGATCTGACTGCTGGTTACATGGATATGTTCACTTTATGAAGAGTCATTGAGATGTATACTTAAGATTTGTGTACTATAAGTAAACAAATGGATATTATACTTGAATGAAGTTTATTTTAAAAATTAGAGATAAAATGCATTTTATTAGATTCCCTTGAGTTTATAATTTACTACTTTGATATGCGGTGGGCTCTCAATGAATATTTGGTTATGATGATGTTGTCATTGTGATTAAAATTTGCCTTTTATCATCTTCTTTGGGGGATAATTTTTCAGCAAATATATGTAGAGACATAGAAATGTCTCTCTCTTGCATATTACATAGTTCAAAACAAGCATTATATTTATCTATTATTACAGAAAAAGCTGTTTATCACTGAACTCTGAAGCAGACAGGATTTACAAATTCTATTGAGGTAGACAGTTGGGTTTTTTTTTCAAAATTAAATCTTCAAGCTTACATCTTTCAATGTTACTTCTTTTCACTGGAGTTATCTACAAATGTAGAAAATGCTTTAGTTTTCTCTCATGAACATTTCTTGAATCTCTTCTATCATCTACATCATCTATCCTCGCTCTGGTACATATTCTAAACTAAATATCTTTTTCCCAGACTATTATAATAACTGGATAATTTGTCACTATTTGACTCCATATTTGCCTCTTTGAAACAATACTCATTCAGCCTTCATAGTGGCCCACTTAATAACAAAGCTGATTATCATATTTCCTGCCTCAAAACTATCTCAATTAATGAAAATTCCATCATTACAGTTCCTAGTCCAAACACCTTTGTCTTATCCTTGACTCCTTTCTATCTGTCAGAAAAATCTATGCCCTGGGTGGTGTTGCTCAGTGGATTGAGCTTCTGCGTGCAAATCAAAAGGTCACTGGTTTGATTCCTGGTCAGCGCATACGCCTGGGTTGCAGCCAGGTCCCCAGTCAGGAGCAGGCAAGAGGCAACTGATTGCTGTTCCTCTAGCACATTGATGTTTCTGTCCCTGTTTTTCTCCCTCCCTTCTCCTCTGCCTAAAAGTAAATAAAAATAAAATCTTTAAAAAAAGAAAAATCCAATTAACTTAATTTTCAAAACATCAAATTCTGTCCATTTAATGTCACCAACATTACTATGATCTCAGTCAGAGTCACCACCATTTCTTGCCTAGACAATTGCAATGGTTTCTTAACTAATCTCCTTAATGCCATTCTTGCCTTCATACAGTCTACACTCAATGTAGCATCAGAATGATTATTTAAAAAAAAAATGCCCTGGCTGGTGTAGCTCAGTGGATTGAGCGCGGGCCTGAAAACCAAAGGGTCACCAGTTCAATTCCCAGTCAGGGCACATGCCTGGGTTGTGGGCCAGATCCCTAGGAGGGGGCTCATGAGAGGCAACCACACATGGATGTTTCTTTCCCTCTCTTTCTCCCTCCCTTCCCCTCTCACTAAAAATAAATAAATAAAATATTTTTTAAAAAACCATAAGTAGGATTATGGTACTTCTATGCCTCAAACACCCCAGAACTCCCACTTTCACTCAGGGAAATAGCCAAAGCCCTTGCACTGCCCTGTAAAACCTCTGCCCCCTGCTAATGTCTCTGACTTTATCTCTTACCTGAAATTTCACTCTAGGCTCATGGGTTTCCTTGTGTTTTGTGAACACACTAGGTACACTACTAACTCAGTCTTTTACACTTACTTTTCCCCCGATGTTCATAAACTTTATTTCATTAACTCTTTCCAGTATTCGGTCATATGTGCCCTTCTCTGTAGACGTACCTGAACAGGGTGGCTTACTCTGAAGACCTGTTGAATGGTGAAAGAAGAAAAACAACCTAGAAGGAAGGAAGACATGATTCCTGTCTTCAGGGCATTAGAATCTACTGAGCACCATAGACTGTAAACAGACAATTGCCATGCAATAATGTGATATGCTGTGATGGAATTAAAAAATATACCATTCTAAAATTAGAGAAAAAGGCAAGAGTAGGACATATAGATTTGAATATAAATTTGTTTTTTTAATTTTATTTTCCAATTACAGTTTAAATTCAATATTATTTTGTATTGGTTTCAGGTGCACAGCATAGTGATTAGACAATCATATAATTTACAAAGTGATGCTCCCCCCCCCGCCCCCCCCCCCGCCCATTTCCAGTCCCCACCTGGGGTTTGAATGCTAATTTCCTGTAGGAATGTATGAACATGCAGAGAATGGAAAGAAGACTGAGGATAGAACACAAGGGAACTGTCAAAATGTAGTTGAAAGCTGAGCTAAGAAGCTTATCCTGGAAGCCATTACATACAGACTTTCAAGAAGAAAGGGGGTGATCTGAACATGGGTATTAGAGCTGGTGAGTCGGTCACTAAGGACCTTGACATATAACATTGCAAGAGAGTGTTAAAGAAGTAAAGCGTTGGCAGGGGACTGGGGCCTCAGTGAGGGCGTTAGAAATGGGGTTGTTGGGTATAACCTACATCAATCATTCTTTCAAGAAGTTTGTCAAGAAGGGTAGAAGAAAGTTGAGATGAGTAGTGGGAATTTAAGCTTCGTACAAGGCAACGGTACAAAGGAAAAACAAAGAAAGATATTTTGAGAATACTAAACTCTTGTGTGATTGAAGGGAAGGTTGCAATCCTCAAAGGAAGCACCCTAAGGTTATAGGGTGCCAGGGTAGCTGGAGGAAAACTGGCACATGAGAAGGTGGATGGCAAACGTTTCAAACCAGTGAACCAGCCTGGCTGAGTAGGGGAACATGGATAGGAGGGCTGCACTCACCTGCCAGCTTGAATTACACACAGGAAAAGAGAAGAATAACGAAAGACTGTGTTTAGGGAACCAAGAGATATTTTCAGAGCATGCCTTGTGACCAACACAATATTAGTAACTGTGAATAACATTCCTTTGGGACATGGCCAGTGTTTCTTTGGTGGGGAGGAAGGGCACAAATTCCATTTTCCAGAATGATCATATTGACTGTTCATTGTTTTAGAGACTTTAATCATATCACCTCCTTGACTTGACCTGCCAAATCCCAGATTTCTAATTCTTTTAGTACATCTTCATTTGGAAACCACGACAGTTCCACAATAATTTAGATTTTACTTCTTTGGGCCCTCTCTCACACTGTTTTGTCTGTATGGAGGCACGGTGACATAGCTGCTTTAGCTCAGGGCAGTGATTATATTTTCTCTTCTGTCTGACTATGCTGTTTAAGGGTGCTCAGTGTTTTTGGTGAGTCTCTTTGACCACAGCAGCACTCATGACTCTGATAACAGTTGCCAAAGCTTCTGAATCTCACTCAGGTAGAAGTCGATACACTGGAGTCGTCACTGCAGTAATGAAGTGATTCTTAAATTCAACTGATTTCAGATACTTTCTTTACCCCACTCACTTCCTGCCCTTTAAGACTTGCATTAATTTGGTTTGAATTAGGGGCGAAATGTGGTTTAATTTGTAGAGCTCACTAAATTTGTGTTCAAAGTGTGTCTAATAGTATTATTGGAAGAGGGGAAGCAAATTACACTCACACTTCCTTTTGAGTTTTCCAACCATGACTTTAGAAATCATGGAGAAAACCATAAAACTGAATAATACTTGTTATTATATATTAGTGCATGTTATTATGGGGAACTTATTATTTTATATGATGTGTGATGGGTAATGAGATTTCCCCCTATAAAATTAGAAAGCAAACCTGTATTTTTGCTAATTTCATCCTTGTGTTTGGTACTGTTTTCATATGTTCATTTAATAGGTGCCTTGAAAATTTGGAATCAAGTTAGAAATTAGAAGGCAGACTCAGACTTTTTATTTACCCCCTAACTGTTAAACCTAGGCACAAAACCATGAATAGAAAACCTTTATAGGTGAGGATAAATGTGGTAAAAGTACCTCTATCTCGCATATTATGTATTCCAGGAATGGGTTTTAGACATCTCAGGACTGATGCACTGCTGGCTAGTGCTCTGTGAGTCCACCACAGACGTGACAGAAGGACTTTCCATTATACCGCCACCATGGTGCCACATAGCCAGGACCCTACTGGCCTGATGTGCAGCTGAGTCTGTGGTGGATTCTCTGCAAAGAGAGATGAGGCAGCTCCAAGTGTTATAGCATAGATGGGCTTGATTCCCGCTGGGTGTCCACTGCAGTTGTCCCACTGGTCACTGGACCATGATGAGAGTGACAGCTACCATGCCCAGAGAGTGGGTGAGAGGTACCGAGTTGTCTGAACCAGCCCCCATGAGGCTCCAGGGCTCTGGTGATGGAGGGCTTGTCGGGGAAGCTGGAGGCTATTGTGTGGTACATCCACAGAGTCCCTTCTCATATTCCAGCTTATGGGTTGAATTATGCTCCCCCATCCCCAAACAATTCATATGTTGAAGTCCTAAACCTCAGTACCTCAGAATGTGACCCTATTTGAAGATAAGGTCTTTACAGAGATAATCAAGTTAAAGTGAGTTCAATAGGGTAAGCTCTAATCCAATGTGACTGGTGTCCTTATAAAAAGGGGAAATTTGGACGCAGAGACACAAGTAGTCACCAAACTAGGTGATTAAATGAGAGGACACATGGACAGAGAGATATAAGAAACTACCAGAAATCGGGACAACTATAATAGAATAACAATTTAAAAAAGAAACCACCAGGAAAAAACTGTAACTACTATTTTTTTTTTTTTTTACTATTTTAATAACATTATCGTGCTGCCTATATGTAGGTATGGATTTATCAACACAGTTGCCCCAGAAATGGGCCTCTGTGCTCCCCGTCTCCATATGCCAGAGAAAGTAAAGTAAAACAAGGAAATAGGAAGATTGAAAGTTAGGCAATGGCCCAGGCCAGGAAGAACTGGACGTTTTTCGCATAGGCAGTGCTGTCAGCCTGTGACGGCAGGACAGCTACAGGCAGGGAGACTTTTTTCAGGGCCTCACTCCACACTCACTGGTGGTTTCCAATGTGCAGCCAAGGGCTTGTGGGTCTAGGAGAGAAGTGTTTACATAATAGCGTCCTTTTCAACCTCCTGAGTGAGTGGGAGCAAATGGAAACAGAGTCGGGAGAGCCAGGGCTCATGCTCAGCTGTAAAGCCCTTGCACAGTGGCTCAGGTTCAGTACCCAATAAATGTCAGTTGGCGTTACTATTGCCATATTTCACTAACTCTGAGATGAACTTAAAAATATTTTTTCTGGAGTATTTTAAAGTGTTACCACACATCATGCTATCTCACCTGAAAATACTTGGGTATGAATTTCTAAGTTTTTTAAAAAACATTCTGTACTCATAGAGATTTTCTGATGGTTTTTCATTTTTGGTTGTTTTTCAAAGTTCTCAGTCATAACAGAATTTCTGCAGACTCCCTTCACTATACCCACCCACATACCCACCATCTGTGCCATAGGCTGGCCTCCTGCCTATTCCTGTCGTCAGATTCACTGCACGTCCCCTCACTTCCAATCGCCCCATGCGGGATTGCTCTGATCCCATTTGCTCTGATTTCCATTTCCTCTTACCCACTCAAAGGATATCACTCCAGATATTCTCCATTTTTTTCTCCTACATCATTCAGTGTTTCCCTTCTGTTGAATCATTACATCAGCATCCACACATGCTGTGCTTCTTACGATTTTAAACTTTCTCTGGGATATACTTTTCCTTCCAACTAGACCTCCTTTCTCTCTCCCTTTGCACCAAAACTCCTTGCAAGAGCCATAAGGCACACTTCCCCCCTCACATTTTTAACAGCTTTGAAATCAGAGTACCCATAAACTGAATACTCACAATCATTTACATGGGTCTAGCAGTGATTAATGAAGAGCAGACCTGCAGCTGCCTCTTTTCCTGGCCTTGCCGTGAGTTTGGGAAGCCCTAGTTGAACATACTGGTTCAGAGAACAGGCTCTGGAGTCTGAATTAATTCATATCCTGGTTCCTCCCAGTAGTAGCCATGGCATCATGGGCAAGACTTTTTTTTTAAACTTCCCAAGCCTGAGTTTCCTCAAATATAAAATAGGGAGATAATGCAGTTACCCAAATATTAAATTGGTCATGAGAATTAAATCAGGTAATACATGTTAAATGCTTAGCAAAGTCCCTGTCACATGGTACTTATTGTTATCCTCATAATTGGACATCATCTTGTGTGCACGTGTAAACACAAGTACCCTGATTAATGATGGGTCATACCAGAATGATCATATAAAGAGTTTTATTTACATTATATAATAAACAGGGCATCTATTACTCTTTGCCCCATCCTGTCTTGGTGAAAATACCTGCCCCTGGGTAGGATGCAATCACCGTTTTATCAGCCCAGCAAGGACCACCAGAACACCGTGAAGGGCGAAGTCTTTTCATGGTCTTCAGCAATCTATTGAAAATTCAAATGTTATTAGTGGGACAACACAATAGTTTGCCTCTTTTAATTACTGTTCTATTTTTTGACAGAATGTTTTAATTATTGTTTTCTTTCCTCTTCTCTTCTGTTTCTATTGATATGCTGCCAGTTTATTGTGCCACTAGGACCTCCCTGTTCTCAATGAGTTGCCCTCAGGGGATTCTGTCTGCTTCATTGTTTCAAAGTAAACCACATCTCCAAATACCTACAAAATAAACTCAGAACTTGAAGGGATCTTTTTGACAGGAGGGAAAACTGGGAGGAATAGAGGCACAGTACTCACTTTAGATCTAAGAAGAATAATTATTTTTAATAAATGGGATTATTATTAATACATCTCTTTAAAGAATTAATGCCAAAGAGAAATAAAATGACATATTAAAAAAACTTTTTGTTTTTCCTCACAAACCAAATTATTTTTCCAAAAATATTAGGTGAACATGATTCAGATGAGTACAGCCTACACATAGATGATGCCTGTGAAGTACATTAGTCAAGTCCATTTATCAATGAATTGATGTTCTCTGTTGATTCTTGGGATTGTTGAGATACAGCCAAAGAAACATAGAATTTGAAAGCAGCGAGGGTTCTTTTGGATTTCAGCGTCAGGCCATAACACCTTGCTGTTTCCCCAGAGGGTTCTGAAATATCTCGGACGCCTACATGTGCTTCCACTTCCTGAGCATAATCACTGACATGAAACTCTTTAGATGACTGAGCTGGGCCTTTCTATGTACTCCTTCAGCTCCTTTGGGTCTGGATAGCCTCTATTACTGCTCCTGTTGGTGTTCTGTTAAGGTTACTTGGGGAGGAGAAGGGGGAGGAGGAAGAGGACCTGCTCATTATCAGCAGCGCCTCATGGCCAGAGTTGCTGAAACATGCAACACAAGCGAGTCTGAGTGCTCGCCAAAGCTGAGAGGTGTAGCACCAATAGGGCACGCTGGGAAGCTGGCATCCGAGATGGCAGTCTTAGTGCACCTCACATGTTAAGATGTTCAGGACCCAGAGAAATATCTTCCTCTTCTAACCTGGCATCCTCAGCAGAGAAAATTAAGTGTCATAATGCTACATAGCATTTTTGTATGTGGTATCTCTTCATTTAGGTCAGAAGCTCCTGAGGAATATACATATTTCTGTATTCCTCTATAAAGGCAGGAACGCTGTTCATATTCATTTAATATGGATTGACTCAACAGTAGGTTACGGCTGCATTTTCCAGATTTTCTATTTAATTTTTGTTTGCTCTATGATATGAAATGCTACTTTCCCTCCCTGGAGTCTGGGTTGATTAAGTTAGATTTCTAAATTTTAGAGAGAAATATAGAAAAGCTGATAGTTTGTGAATATGCACAAGGAGTTGGTTATTTGGGGTGTTTGAAGTCTTTCTGATGACATGAATAGAATGTGTGAAACTTGTAAGAATTCAAACAATTCGTGAACCTCTAAATATCTTGGTAATTTCATTTAAAAAATTATGGAGTGATGAGAGAAACTTATGATGTGTTGGGCAGATTCTTTGCCAGACTTCTTTGTTTTGTTTTGTTTTCTTAACAGTACCCAAGTGACTACAATAGAAGAATGGATTAGGATGCAGGCTGCTGGTTTTATCTCATTCGTTTTAATGTTTGAATAGTTTTCAGAAAGGACCCATTTGTAAATGTAGTTGTCAGGGAAGGAAACTTGCCCCTGAGCTAAAAACTCCAGGTTGCAATAAAGATCGCATTTTATGATAGCATTAACAGAAACACACAAGCCATAGGGGTTCTTGGGAAGGCATGGGGTCTTCAGGTTTCATTTTCCTCATTTGGTTGAGTCCATTTATCTCTAATGATACTTTAAAAGGAAGAACCCCTTTTATTTAGAGTCCTCTGAGCAAAGAGAAAAATATAAAGCTCTGAAAAATACCTGGAATCTGTGGGCTTCATGAAAAGCAAAACAAAAGCAGATACCAGCTGTAATTTCATAAGGACAGCAGTGCCATGCCACACAATGAACTGGTGACTTCATCAGTCACGCAGATACAACATACACTAGACAAGATTGATCAGCTAAGGCCAACTGGCAGGTAAAAGCTGGAGTCTTATTTACAACACAAAGGTTGTCAAGGGCCTTTGGTTTGAAGAGTGATTCAGAGAGGCTTAGATGAGAGACAAAGTGGCCATTTGAATGCTGAAAAACTCCAGAGCTTGAGTTCGCTGGGAACCTGGGGCTTCACTTCAGCATTTTGGGGGATAGGTGAGAGTATGTGCATGAAGAATGTGAAATGTAACTGTTGGAATGAGGGGTTCTAAGGGTTCATTCATTCATCAAACATAAAGCGGGTGCCTGCTGTGGGGATTATATTCATCTAATTGATGGAGAAATGCAGAAGCCCAGATCCTTCCTGTATCCTTAAGCACCTAAAGATTGGAGCACTCTTCTTTCTCAGTTCTCTCTCCCCAACTTCCTTGTTTTCCAATTTATTCCTTTCCCATCTCTGCACACCACAGCTAAATCCAACTCATGACTCAGTTTTCAGCTTAAATGTGACTTCCATGGAAAAGCCTCCTGCCTCCCCCTCCATGGCCCACCCCAACTTGGCTGGATTCCACTTGTACATGTCTTTCTTTTCCTTCCAAACACTTAACACAGCCATAGATAAATAACTATCCATGTAATTATTTAAAATTTGCTTTCCCTCCTGGCCAGAAAGCCTCCATGACAGCAAGGACAGGCCTGTCCTCTTCATTGTGTCCTAGGACCTAAGCAGTGCCAGTCTCAGGGCAACAACAAAACATTTAGAAGTCCCCCTCCATTCCCACCCCCAATTATGTCACTGAAGCCGAAACAGTACACATGCATGTGGAAATTAAAAGAACTACTTTTGGACTTTTAGATTTTCTGACCATAAAATTTTGGACACACAGCTGTTGCTTTTCTGGGAAGGCCTAAGCAGAACTAGATTGCCTACCAAGTAATGTGACTTGTCACATAGCAGCTTTCCTGGATTCACCACCTTCACTGGAAGAGCTGGGATTCCAACTCGGTTCTGATGGGTTTCAAAGTCTGCCTTATTCCATCACACAGAAAGGGAAGGAAAACAGGAGGAAACGAGCAGGAGCTGAGACACGGTTTCTGCCTCCATGAGACTGGTTTGCACGTCTAATGCTGTGCTGTCAATGTGTTCCACCAAATCTGGCTTCTTTGTAATCAGTCTTTCATTCACTTCCTCACACAGTTGGTCTTTATTGAGTGTCTGTTATGTGGGAGACACTGGAAATACAGAGGTAGATAAACTCCAGCTCATGACCTTGAACAGCCCAAGGTCTCGTGAGGGTGACACATGAGACAACAGACACATGGTGATTCAACACGGTCATTGCTGTGACGAAGTTAAAACACAATCCTGAAGGAACACAGTTCTAGTACTCAGGGTCTCTACTGGTCATAACACTTATTGTAGAGTAGTAACTCTTTATTTTAGAACAATTATAGATTCCCTGTAGTGAAAAAAAAGAGCTTATAGCGTTATTGAGATATCCCTTGAATATTCTCAATCCAAGAAAGGCTACTTTATGCTCACATCTACAATGAGATTCTCCCATAGGAAAATATTCATTAAGAAAAATGTGACAGCACCAAAGAGAAGCACTTAAACAGACTCTGGATTAAAATAAAGATTTTTCTCTCTTACTACTCCATATTACATTCACATGCGAGTATTTTGCCCCTGCTTTGATTTAAATCATGAAATGTGCACAAATAAATTGTCTCCTGTCTTTTACTTGCCAAGGAATGATTTAAAATGCATTTCCTGCCAACCCTGCTCTTTCTACTGGAATTCTCATCGCACTTGACGGCACCTTCATCCTTCCAGTTATGCTGGGGTCTTTAACTCCTTTCTTTCTCAAGCTCTTTTTCCATAAGATAAGAAATCCCATTCATTACACTAAAAATATATCCTGCATCTGATCCCTTCTTCACATCTTGGTAGGTCCCATCATCGCCCCTTGCTTGGATGATAATAATAGCCTCTTAATTGATTGCCCTGCTTCTGCCCTTGCCCACTCATTCACCTAGTGTATTCTCCACTCAGTAGCCAGAGTGATCCTTTTAAAAATGCCCAATAGCTTCCCATTATATTCAGAGTAAAAGAGAAAGGATGTACACCAGCCTGTGAAGCCCTAAAAGATCATTCCCATCACCTCTCTGACCTCAGTCCCACCTCCCTGCCCCTCCTTCCCTCCATCACTCCACTGGAGCCATATCTGGACTTCCTTTTGTTTCTTAACCCTGCTAGGCAAGCTCCTGACTCTCAGCTGTGATTTTTTTTTACCCTCCAGGGGACTTTTGACCTTTTGACAATGTTGGAGACATTTTTGTTGTTACAACTGGGTTGGGGTGTGGGCCACTGGCATCTAGTGGATAGAGGGCAGGGAGGCTGCTAAACATTCTTCAAGACACTGGATCACACCACAGAGAACCATCTAGCCCATAATGTCAATAGTACTGAGGCTGAGAAACTGGACTGTCTACATGTCTAACTCCCACACCTCCTTCAGCTCTGAGCTCAAATGTCACTTTTTCAATGACGTTTTCCCTGATCAGTCTATTTAAATGTACATACTTGTGATCAGCCTTATTTTGTTCTACGCTTTCCTTTTTCATAACACTTATTATTCACTAACATTCTATATGATTTACTTATGTTTATTATTTATCTTGTGGGGGAGCAGAACACATGATGTCAAAATATGCCACCTTAGCGGGGAGCCATTTTGAACTAAAGACAATCAAGACCCAGTGGGTTTAAGGAAAACTCTTACCTCTCCCCTAACTCCTGAAAGAATTTAGACAGGGGGACTGGCCCAGAAGAGTTGTTACCAGAAATACCTTTCACGTGAATGACCTACCTGCGTGGCTGGACAACATCTAATTATCAAACATCTGCTCTCCCCATCATCCTGTGGGTTACCCTCTTCCCCTTTGAAGCCCTGGGCCCCGTCCCACTCCGCAGCCCAGGATAGCACAGAAGCCTCAGTTGTTTGGCTTGTCCGTGGGTCTCATACCCTTACAAGGGACCCCATTTGTACATAATAAATTTTGTCTGAATTCTATTAATCTGTCTTACTTTGATTTGATTAGACCAGCTAAAGAACTTAGAAGAGTAGAAGGAAAATTTTACTTCCTGGCTAGATTACAATCTTCTGTCTGCCCAGCTAGATTATGAACTTCAGGAAGGCAGGTATATTTATCCACCTTGTTTACTACTGTGGCCCAGAAGGGTGGCTGACAATAGTAAACCAATAAAACATTTTGTCTCATATACAACTTTAATGCTTGTGTGTGAAAGACTTGTGGTGGGACTTTGGCAAGGTATGAGTTTTCAGTCCTCACTTGCAACTTGGTGTCCTTAGAGGTTTGTTTAAAGGAAATAATCATCTTATCAAAACCATCACTTTGCCTCATCTATTGAAGGATAGTTTGAAGTTCTGAATTTGGGAGCTTGTTTGAAGTTCTTTTCTTCTGTATTTTATGACGTCATTTCAAGCACTATTAAAATACCTTTGAAATAATTAAAATAATATTACCAAGAAGGTCTGTATTATTTTCGTCCAGGTATAAATAAAAGATATCTGTTCAGGCAATTTCCTTTCTTTGTAATTAGTGTGGCCGTCAGGCAATGTGTACTGAACAGTTTTACGTTTTGTCACCTTTCTTTCACTAACAGGTGCTTTAAAAAAGGCCAGTGCAGAATATTTATTATTTTTAGACTCCCAAATAAAGGGAAGGATAGATCCCTTATCTCACGAATGCTGTTTTGTAGGCATCAATGCAGATTTTAGCGTTTTGCCCTCTCCAGTTTGAAATGCCTCCAGATATTAAAAAAAAAAGTGGTTATTTCCTTTCCAAGTTCAATAGCCATGATTCCTAGTAGGTCTTTATAATGTTTTACTTAAAAAAAAAATTTTTACTCCACAATGATCTTGCTTTTATTGTAAGATGATTTTTACTAAGTAGATGCCAGTTGATTATAAGTTTTTGGCACTTGGGGCTCTCTCTAGCCTGCTCCTTCTTTAAGAGCAAAATTTGCCTCTCTGGAGGAGAAGAAAAAGGACTAGTTTAAAAAGGTTCAAAAATATTGCTTATTCTCACAATTTTGCAAATGTTTTCATTCTTATTGTTTCATTCTTATCTTATGGTTCCCATCCCCCAACCTGTTTCACACTTAGGTTGCTCATTACACAAGAAGTCTGGAAGTCCAGTACAAGGAAACCACATTTTCAAGTAAATTACAGGTTTTGAGATGAGAGAAATTTGTTGTCTGGGCACACACTCTGGTTCTTTTCCTTCCTGAAGAGCGTGTAAAGTCGATTCGCTGTTTAAAGGGTACTCACTCCCTACATGTCCCTTGTCTCTCTTAAATCTAATGCAACAAAAATACTGGCATCGTATTTTTTGTTCTGCTGGCACAGTAGGTTGGTTGCGACACAAGGGAGGGAAACTAGCAAAAGCCTTTTTACTTTTAAGCACAGCTTTCAAAATAAATCTTCAGGCAAATGTTTGGAGCCATCTCAGCAAATGCCCTGTGATCTTCAGCTGGACTGGCAAGTTATTTTTTTTCCCCTCTTTCCCCCACCCTTTAAACATCAGTAGTCTTACTGCTTTTCTGTGAAATAAACAGAACCAATCTGAAGGGGGGGGGCGGGAATCAGTAATTACATCTGACTTTCATTATTATTTCTCTTTTCTGTGTTAAACAAAGAAACACCAAGGAAAAATCTTACTTTCATAAGTTTTTTAATGCATCTACATAAATGATCAGTAACTTTACAGGGTCCCCAACGTTCCAGGAGATAAACGTGAACAATTTTAATCTTGTGATTTGTCTTAATTTCTTGATGTTTACTTTCTTTCATTTATAAAGTAACTTTCTTCAATCAGCATTGGTAAGAACACAGGTATTTTCACATATTGAAATAATTAAAAAATTGCAGCATCTTAAAGTCAGAGGTCTGGGAAAAAGTCCCAAACTTCCTAGGGCAGACTTTATTTGCAGAAAAAAATGTAACTAGTGTCTTACATGGCAATGACCAAGTGGATCGTTAGAATGTGCATGCATTTCATAGGCTGATACCAATGCCTTTCTTGAACTGATAATAATTAGTATTTTCTTAGATTGTCTCTCGGAGGACAAACTATTTATTTGGTACATACACTGAAGTATTTTTACATCTTCTATTATAATAGAGTGACATGAATAATAATAATTAATGTATTTATGATCTAATTTCCTCATACAGGTACAATGAGAGCAGTTGAGAGTTTTGATGTTTGGTCTTTCTGAAATAAACTGTAAATTATATCATGAAAATTATCATTCAACAATAGCAGGTATAAAAAGTATCACATCATTGTTCTAGAAGGACTCTAGCCTACCAATATAAACTGCCAGCCAGAGAACCGCACATAGTGGTGATTGTAGAATAAAGAGCAGGCATTCAGCTAAATCCTCTGAAGAGATTTTTCTAGGCCTGAGAAGACAACAATCAAGAGGAAGGCACTCAGCTATTTGTCATAACCAGTGACCTTAATGGAAAAAACGTGACTGTCGATTTGTTTCCTCAAATGGTATGCTGTCTTGGTGACTCAGAAGGGGAAGTACAAGTTTTAAAAATGGCTTATGTTCAGGAACAAAAGTCAGGTCTCTTTTCTGTTCCTATAGTGATATATGCCAGAAAATAAGAATTGGTTCTCAGTCTGATCTGTCCACAGATGCATGGTTTCTTTCTCTAACCAGCTGTAGCTAATTGCTGGAGGGCCGCCTCTTGTGGAGAACATGAAAAGGAAACCTGTAATTTATTGCAACAGACCGTACCATTTCTGCTGTACAACTGCCTTTTCTGTCATGTCAATGAGTGGATTTCTCATGGTACATTGGCAGCTCAGAGCCTGGAAAACAGCATTAGTTGGAAGAGAGAGAGAGAGAGAGGGAGAGGGAGAGGGAGAGAGAAGGGTTTCATGTACTTTACACAGAGCTCAATAAAAGAATAAACTGGAAACAGAATTTTCCCTTTGCAATCTGCCAGGGGCATTTTTTTTTCTATTTACACAGAACTCTTTGAATCAACTACACTGACTTACTAAGACACAAGTGTGTGTTACATGTGACATGCAGCGAAGGATTAGTTTCTATTGAGCAATCATCCTCACAGGCCCAAAGAAGTGGCAGGGGATACCTCCCACTGCAAATGGGGTAGGACCCCCACCCCAGGTGCCCTTCATCTTCCTCACAGGTCTCTAATGATTTCAAGGGGCTCAAGAGTTCAGCTAGGTATAAAATAGGTATGAAATAACTGGGCCTGATTTTTATGAACCAGATCTGCCCTTCAAGGTGTTTACTAGAAAATTAGTTCCTAATGAACTAGACTCCACCCTGCCTTAAGGCCCACTTGTAGATGCTTGCCAAAGCGGTGCCCTTCTTTTGCTAAGTGGAAATCCAAATTAAAAGCCATGCTATTTTGCAGCAATGGAAAGAAACAAGTTGAGAAAGTACCATGTATGTTTTCCAGTTGACTCATGGCCCCCTCAATAATCCTTTTGTGTGAGGGTGATAGGTTTTCCCTTGGTGCCCTGACAAGTGTAAGGAACGGAGCCCCTGGGATGACAATGCCCAGATGGTGGGGTGAGAATTCTGCTAGAGTCTCCAAACTGATCTGTTCTAGTTATGTCAGGTGTGTGAGGTGCCTGGAACCGCACAAGTTGGGTGATTTTCGTGTTCCCCCCTCCACCTCACCATGACAATAGTTTGGGAAAGATTCTAATTAAACATGGGACTCCTAAGGAAGGCCACTCATCTGCCTATAACTAGCTCTCCAGATGTTCCCTGGGGTCATTTCCAATCCCTGTTACCTCTCAGTACAATTTGAATCAATTAAAAATACTCAGTTTTGCTTATATGGTTTCAAGAAATAAATCCTGCTACATTTTGTCTTACTGTTCATTGTTAAACAATGATATTACTAAGGAAATCAGTAATGGTGTCCATTTAAGTAATTAAGAAATAACTGAACAACTTATTAAAGTATGTTAAAGAGAAAAATTACATGAATCAAATACATATGTGTATATGATTATGTATATATGTTTATACCTGTGTGTGCTTATATATATGTATGCATATATACAAATATACACATACCTGCATACAGGTATGTAGGTATGTGTATATACATATATGCATACATATATGAACACACACAGGTATACACATATATTATATTCTAGCAGTCAGTGATGTTCAATCAAATTAACAGTTTCTAACTGGAGGAAGATGACATGATTGTGTGCATCCTAATTCACATGGTATCTATTTTTCATCCTTTGGGGAAATAAGGAACAGGGAAGGGACTTTTCAAAAACCTCAAAAAGTGAATAGTGACCGGTTTTCCAACCACAACCCTCACAAATAAGCTTCCAATTTTGATTTCCTGTACTGTAGTACTTTTCCATAAAGAAGTTGTTCCTCCCCTCCCCGCAACCATTTTGCTTTACGGATCTGATCCATAGAGCACAATCACACAGCCATTTCTCTTGGGTTCTAGGGAGTCTAGAATTGCTATAATATTACTAAATTCTCTATATTTTCAAAATATTTTAGCAATAACTCAATTTTTTTTTTGCATTTCAAGAGTTAAATAGATGCCTAATCATCAATAAATCAACAAACAACAAATGTTGGAGAAAAGGCAACCATCGTGCACTGTTGGTGGGAATATAGACTGGTGCCGCCACTGTGGAAAGTAGCCTGGAGTTTCCTCAAAAAGTGACTCAGCAGTTCTACTGGGCAGATATCCAAAGAAACCCAAAACACTGATTTGAAAGAATATATGCATCACAGTGTTCATTGCAGTGCCATTTACAATAGCCAAGATTGGGAAGCAGCCCAAGAATCCGTCAGCAGATAAGTAAATGAAGAAAGCTGTGGTGCATTCACAGACTGGAATACTACTTGGCCACAAAAAGAAGGAAATCTTACATTTTTGCGACAGCATGGATGGACCTGGAGAGTATTATTCTAAGTGAAATAAAACAGTCGGAGAAAGACAAGTACCATATGATTTCACATATATGTGGAATCTAATATTCAAAATAAACTAACAAATGAGAAACAGTCTCATAGATACAGAGAACAGACTGACAGCTGTCAGCAGGGTGGAGGTAGGGGCTAGGTGAAAAAGGTAAAGGAATTAAGAAAAACCCCTCATAAACAATAGTATGGTGATTACCAGAAGGAAAGAGGGGTGAGGGAGGTAGGAGAAGGTAAAGGGGGAATAAATGGAGAAAAATAATAGAAAAAAGTTAAATATATAAAGACACTATACTATGCAGTTTATAAAACTGACCCTAGAAGTAGTCTGAATAAATCAAATTCAGTGGGTCCCCTAAGAACTTTAATTCCAAGGAAAGGTAATTTTATTGTTTCTAATATAAAAAGATGTAAAATATTTCTTTAATTTTATCAACCCTTTGAAAATGAACACTTCACACCTACTTTCAAATATATTCTCAGAAAACTTTACAAGAATTGCTTTTAACTCAAAGACTTCAATAGTTTTAATTTAGTTAATAAAATTGTACTTAAGAATGTCTTTAATTGTTTGAGATTACAAACGGAATTTGTTAGTTTTCAGGGCTTCTGGGAATACTCTGCATTATTGTTTTTGTTAGTCTTGAGGTTCTTGGAAATAATTGTTTAGTCCTGGACTAAATGTGGTTCTTCCTAAACAGATTAATATAAATGTATTCTCAAGGCTGAAACAAGAAGAAATCGTGTCTTGATAACAAGAAGTTTCCATTTCATTTGGAAGCGAGGGCCAGTCACCCCAAATGCCCAAGAGCATAGAGGTATACGATTCAGTTGTTGCGGGTCACGCAGCAGAAGAGGAAGTTAATGGGGGCTGTTGTAGTCAAGGAAAGCTTCATGGAAGAAATACATGTGTTTCTTCATGATCAATCGGAGTATTAGAGTCTTTTTCATCATTTGGAGGTCAGGAGAACTTTGGGTCCATTTAGTTTTTCTAAGGCAATAATTTACACACAGCTCATTAAGTGTAGCTTTGTGAAAACTCATGAAGGACTAATAGCTTTACGTAAATGGAAGAGGGAAAACGTAGAGAGGAGTAGGAGAATGAAAAAGATTATTTTCGAGCCCTTACATGCAGACCCTGAGCTAGGAGCTTTGCTCATATGTATGACAACCTTAATATTTACCATGACCCAGTAAGACAGTTTATTATCCTCAGTTCACAGGTGCAGACACAGAGGCTCCGGGTGATTAATAATCTTACTCATGGTCACACAGCCCATAACTACTAGGGCCGAGATTTGGACCTAAGTAGGTCTCATTCCAAATCTCATGTTCTTTTCTCTATTGTGTATTGCTCTTAGCAAAGTTAACTCTGAGACCACTTTTTTAAAAAAAGATTTTATTTATATCTTTTTAGAGAAGAGAAAGGAGAGAGAGAAACATTGATGTCAGAGAGAAACAGCGATCGGTTGCCTCTTGCACGTACCTCAACTGGGAACCAAACCTGCAACCCAGGTAATGTGCCTGACTGGGAATTGAACTGGCGGCCTTTCGATTTGAGGGATGGTGCCTAACCAACTGAGCCACACCCGTCATGGCCCGTGAGGCCAGATTTGAAAAAGTTTATTATTTGCATTAGAGAAGAACTGTTAAATATATAATAAATGTAACAATCTCTTTAGCTTGATACAACTTGATACATAAAGTTGATTCATTAAATCCTCAGATTGAAATTCTTCTTTAGACTGCACTTTGATTTTTGGTTCTGAAAATGTGATATCTTTCCTATTTATAAAAAAGGCACTTTGAAATTTGCACTGAATAGCAGATAATAGAGAGAAAGGGATTCAATTATAGAAATATGTAGGGAGAGCAGCATCCTTTAGAGAAAGGTGACTCAGCATCTAGGCTCAGCCTGGTCACTGTCCTCTCTCTGATCTAAATCATGTGTCTGACTGAGGCTCTGTCTGCTCATCCCTTTTAGTTCTAAGCGCCTCTTCTTGCTCCTTTTCTATACTCTGAGATAGAAGAGAAATCTTCAGACAGGCTCAATCTGCCTGCATATCCATGAGGAACTGTTATAGAATCGTCACAACCTAGTTTTGTTTATAATTTTGGAAAATATTAATTTAATAGATGTTCACTTTGACCGAGACTCTGCTTTTAATAAGACTAATTTCAATTGCAGATTATAGTTTGAAATGTACTGTTCAGACAATTGTATTGGGGCATTAGATTGATGTTGTACAAATCTGGAAATGACCAGCCAGTGGTCCTATTGGACTGACACTTGAAGGCAGGGTATTCTATTCTGCATGGAAGTAAAACATCAGGCAAATTTATAGCTTGAATTTAATATATTAGGGTGAGTGAGGTATGAGCATTACAACTTACCTCTGAATTGTTTATTTTGGGGTGGTGTGGTGTGAGGTTTAAGTACAGCATATGTGAATGCTGATTTACACATTTTAAGTTGGACCTAAATATCTTGCACCTGAAACTGAATCAACCTGGACGGATAAGGATCCGTGGTCACTGATGGTCACAGGTGGTGACATGTACCATTAAGTTTGGCACTCACAGGCACTAGGCAACTCTGCCCACATCAAAGTCATGAGCACACTTTGATTTCATAGCCCTTTTCATTGCCCTTTTATGTAACTGTGACAGAGGTTTCTGTGGTTAAAATCAGACAGTGTATCTGCCATTCACCCATTCAGGTTAAGGTGCCCAGAGCTTTAAAGAAGTATAATGAACGTTAGAATACCAGTGAGCTGTTTCTGCTTTTCAATGGTCTACACCAATGACTTATACCAAAATACTGTGTGTAAAATCTCTTCAGAGCTATGCAGATACTAGGTTTAAGATAAGTCATAGTCATCTTTCAAGGAGAAAAAAATGTTTGTTTTTTCCTTGAACATGTTTGTTTGTGTCTCTCCTTGTTTCTTCCCTCCCCCACCCCTGGCAATGCCAGTTTCCTTGGTGCTGCTGGGAGGTGTGCCTGTGGCTTGCTGTAGAGCATCTTTAGGTGGTGCAGAAAGTTCCCAGATTCCAAGCTGGCCCTTCCTTGTAATTTTGACCCTTTTATGAAATATGTTGTTTTTGCCAGAGTTAAAACAAGGCAACACAAGGAGAAGAGGAACACAGGCACTGGGTCAGAGCAAATGGATGTCACGGTGACTGTGTCAGCCTCTGTTTTCGTCACACACATTCACTGTTTCTACTTGGGATACGACTCAATCCTGTGGCTTGGACCCACTATTGTTCAGAGAGGAAGGCAGAGTTCTTAGCTCTGGTGGCAAGTTTTTGCCATTCTTATTGTGTTGGGGAAAGAAACAATGTGGTGTTGTAGTTATAATAAATCCTGAACAGAAATCTAACCATTCCAAAGGCTCCATGGCCTTGTCTAGTGATTCTCAAACTGTCTGAATCTTTTACTTTTAATTTTTATAAAGACTTTCTTTTATTTATGTTTTAGAAAGAGGGAGAAAGATAAAAACATCAATGTGGGAGAGAAACATTGATTGGCTGCCTCTCACATGCCTCCAACCAGGGACCCGACCTGCAACCCAGGTATGTGCTCTGACCAGGAATCCAACTGGTACACAGGCAGGTGCTAAATCCACTGAGCAACACCAGCCAGGGCCCGCTTTTTGAATCTTTTATTACACCATATGCTATAAAAGTGCCTGGATTTCTATCATGATAGAAACAAAAAGCTCACTTTTCCCCCAAGAAGAATATTTATAATATACTACTATACTGATCATTTATGATAAATTTTTAGGACCTCAAAATTCTGATAGAAGTTTTGAGAATAAGATTTATTGTGCATATCTTTTGATCAAGAAAAATGAGTGGAAGTAATCTCAAGTGTTCATTGATGGATGTAGGGACAAAGAAAATATGATATAATATACAAGAGGGGACCCCCCAAAACAGGAATTATCTTCTGGAGTGTGAGCCCCTTGTAGTACAGGCTTTCCCCGCTAGGTTAGTGGTCTAGGAACCCATCTGTAACAGTGTACCAGCTGGTGTTGTTGTGAGAGGCCACATTCAGCTTCAGTGATTTTTTTTTGGAAGACTCTTTCAAAGTGTTTGCCCATCTCATGATGGGTGACTTACAAGTTCACCTGTACTGAGTGTCCAGTAGTTTTTGACCAAAAATGGCATGACCTCATGTCCCACCCTCCCTATTCACCCAATCTCATCCTCAAGAGACTTTTTTTTTGTTTTCCTGGATGAAAAAGTCCTCAAAGGGAAACATTTTGCTGATATGGAAGAGGTGAAACAAAAAACAGCAGAAGCACTAAAAGGGATCAAAATTGATGAGTACAAAAACTGTTCTGAGCAGTGGAAAAAACTCCTCGATGGGGTACTGCATCAAATAGAGAGTGCTTTGAAGGAGACTGAAGTTAAAACATGTAAGAATACATACACAACTTTTAATAAATAAATTCCATTTTTGTGTCCCCCCTTGTATATGTATGTGTGTGCATATATATGTATATAGGAACATACACATATATTCATACACATACAATGGAATATTATTAAGCCATAAAAGATGGGAAACTTACCATTTGCAATAATGTGGATGAACCTTGAGGGCATTATATTAAGTAAAATAATTTAGACAAAGAAAGAAAAATTACTGTATAATCTTACTCAAATGTGTAATCCCAAACAACTGAGCTTATAGATACGGAGAATAGACTGGTAGCTGTGGAAGGTGGGGTGGAGGTGAAACGGGTGAAGGTGGTCCAAAGGCACAAATTTCTGGTTCTAAGGTAAAAAGCAATGGGATGCAACACACAGCATGAAAAAAGGAGAGCGGACAGCTTTGGCGGGATGTTTTGTGAAATGGATCAAAACATGAGAGACGTGTGGGGACTCGGTGACTTTTAAAGTCCCGACACCTGAGAGTTTACGACTTGTTTTGTTAAGCTTGTATGTCAGAATTTCAAACCCAGGTGATGTCTTTGACATCAGATTTAAAAATACATATTTTTAATAATTAGCTGAGGTGTTAAGTTGTTATGTAATTATAACTTCATTCAATTAACATCTCCTTCTGGCAAAAAATTGTAACTATTAATGCAAAAAAAAGAAGCATCTAATGTCCGAGGTTATTGCACCATTTCAAAAGGTCTCATCTGAAGATGAAAAATCCACTTAGGGCCGACTCTCTGTCACTGCTACGTATGCCACCTGGACAATGGATGTAGGTCTTTCGTGGCTGTAGACCGTCAGCTGAAAACTGGCCAGAAATAGGTTGCGGGATGCTCATGGCACACTGACCTAGACGTTCTGGAATTACTGGAATGTTTACTGGGGCAAATGGCCTGGGAGGGAAATCTTCAAGCTCACTTAGGCAGGCACCAACCTATTAATTCAACTCAAAGACCCTAGAACTTTTGTAGAGAATGAATAAGTGTGTGTGTGTGTGTATGGTTTGGAGGATAGTAGAGTTAGAGTTTTTCATAAATGTAAATCCTAGGTAACACACATACAACACACACACACACACACACGCCCCTTTCAACTCTCTCTATCTTTTATGTCAGCAATTTTCAGCTGGTGTGCCACAAGAATTTTTAAAGCATGCAGTACCTGACTACTCAGTCAGAGGCACTGACCTCTTTTCCCTTAGATTGTCAAATAAAAAAATGCCAACAGCCAACACAAGAGTAACCACCTAATGGGAATGAATCAAAATTATACCTATTTTTTGGTCAGATCAGTAAAAAATATATATATTTTTGGTGGGCCACATCATTTTAGTAATTATTTTATGAGTGCCATGAGATAAAAAAGGCTGAAAATTGCTGTTTTAAGATATTATTTTAGTGACTTCTCTTTGGTACCTGCTTGAATTTTTGCCTTTTTGGCAAACTTACCCTTTTGTACTTCCATGAGAAAAAGTGTAGAAAATTTGATACAACGATGACTTCATTCAAAGGCAACTAAAATTAACCCTAAATTTTAAAAATTTAAACAATTCAAGTATTTCCTTGTGTTAGGAAACATTCTTCCATCTGGTCCTCCCTGTCAGTACCTCTAGCTGCTTGGCCTGCTTTATTTTGCTACATGTCATTTCTCACCTGCCATGTTTTGTTTTTGTTTATTTGTTCATGGTAATCCCTCCCACTCACCCTACTGGCATATTCTCTCCATGAAAGCCAGGGATCTTTTTCTCTCTGTTCTATTAAAACGTGTGTGGTGCATGCTGGGTGCTCTATAAGTAGTGATCGAATACTTGAACAATTCAGCAAAAGCAAAAATAAGTGAAAGAATGTATTTGCCTTTCCTGAGAGGAAGACAAAGATGATCAGCTCTGGTGGCACATCTGTTGCTGGGGCACTAATTTTGTCTTTTCAATAATTTTGAGGATTTTAAAAAATTCTGTGTGACTATATAGGGATAAGACTGATTTTTTTGCAAACTAACCAAACTTCTATACTGAAATAACCACTCTCCTTTATGATTGTACTCTGGTAAGAGCATATATTTGTTCAAATAAAGCTCAGAATACTTTGAAAATGTCTCTTTGAAATTACTGTGATGGCTATTTGTCAGCTGTTCAAGCAAATCAACCTCACTGCTTTTTAAAAAATCTTATATTTAATTAAGTTTTGAGTAGGCAATACTCTTTCATGAATGTATTATTTAGATTCTAAATATCTGAGAGTATCTCAGAGAGCTTTCTTTTATTGACCTCTACTTCAGTCCCATAGTCATCAGAGAACATAATTTTTCTCATTTAAATCCTTTTAAATTTAGTAAGATTTGTTCATGGCCCTGAATATGATCTACCAATGAACATTCTGCTTGCACTTAAAAGAATGTGTATTCTGCTGCTGATGGATTGAGCATTCTAAAGATGTCAATCATGTCAACTTGGTTGATAGCGCTGCGTAAGTCCTCAGTGTCCTTACTGATTTTCTGCCAGTTTGTCCTACCAATTATTGAGAGA
>VMDR010010072.1:0-31757 GCA_007922815.1 Macrotus californicus | reverse complement strand
TTGAATTTAAGACTATATAACGCCATCTCAGGGCTAAAAATATACTGCATGCTTTAACTGTTTAATTTTCTGTGAGTATCATCTATACATACAACATAGCCAAACTCTAGCATTTTAAATAGACCTCTTCACCTGAAATACTCTGTGCTTACCAATTTAGTTAATTAACATCACACTGATTTGTAGATTTAGAAACATTTGGGTTTTGCTGCTTAATTTTTTTCTGTTTTGCAGGAACTTCATAAGGTTAATGCAGAGAGTTCTATTTTAGTAAGCATGTCTACTAATTGGTAGAACATGACATTTGTATTACTTAGTACATTCAGGCAGATGAATTAGAAATCTGTATAAAACAAATAAATTTGATATTAAATTTTGAAAAACCACAAAATTTCTCACTTTGGCTGTTGCATAGTATTGGTATGAAAAGAATCAAAAGAAAATATGAAGGGCTTTACGTAGTGTGTGCAAATAAAACAAATATTGTGGTCCTTAAAAGATAAGTCATTACACCTGCCCTTTGTTCAGTGTCTGTCTGTGCTTCTTTTCCATCGGGGTTACGTTGCTGGTCCAGCCGGACTCTGTGGAGGAGTGGTTCTGAGTCAGGGAAAACCTGAGAAGGGACCGGGAGGTGCCTTTGTACCTGGGAAGGGCTGTTTGCTAACTCCCCAGGCAGGAGGAATTCTGGGGGGGAAAAAACAGAACTTCAGACCCACAAGAAACAATAGCCAACTCGATACTCTTGATGGGGAGTGGGATTATACGTTGCCCTTTTGTAATTTTCAGGATCACACTTTTTTCATTTCTAAAACATTAGGACCAGTGCCAGTTTTAATCTTCAGGCATCTCTGCTCTGTTCCCAGACAGTGGATAATGGGGTACCTGTCGCATCTGCAAATACTCACAGCTCTCTGGGGGATTAGAACCCATTTGCACCAAGACACTGGGACCCAGTTAACTTGTCTACATGCTCTCTTGCTATTTTTTTCCTTCGGAATGATGCTTGAGTTTCACAATTTGAAGTCCGTATCCCTATGGGAGAAAATGCAAGTTACATAGTTTTCTCTCTGACATTGGTTAAATTGATTCATCTTCCATGAGTGGAGGGTTTGGAATTGAGTACTGATAGAAAGTAGATGAGGTAAATGGGGATGTAGATCTTCATAATTTATATTATAAATCCAGTAGATATATTTTCTGAACTGAAAATTAGTAGTACGGAATGTATGACAGTCAAGGAAAACCTTGAACTAATGTGTAAATTTTATATAAGTAATACCTCTGTGCTCTGCTGTATAAAAGCTTTATATTTTTTACAGTAACATGCTACAGGCCAACTGTCTCAGCCTTCCTTTCAGTGTAATTCATTACTTACCTCTAAAAGTTTCCTTCACACCATCTGCAGTATCCATTGTATTACGTGTTTTATGAGTTAGAACTTCACTAAGTGGGGAATAAAAAAGAAGTGTAAGTAAGAAATAAGAAGGGACAAGTCTCATTTATTTTGTTGCTGGGAATATTGTGAAATGTGCAAATTATACCTCTAGATGGACCTAAGATAGTGTTGGCTCAGAAATAGTTTTTTCCTTTGTGTGTTGTTCTTGGCAGAAATAGAACTGAGTTTATTAATCATCAGTATGTTAATCTGGTGAGATAAGGAACTGAGTGATGTAAATGAGTATATTTCAAGTGCTTAGTCAACAACACAGCAGTAAGAATTTGCGTCATTTGTACACTCTGCTTGCTGTATGTGTTGCATTCTTACATATGCTCTCTGAATTAATCTTCACAGCAATGGTGGGAGAAGACCGAAGAATTATCATTGCCCCATTTTGTGGGTATGATATTGAGGCTCAGAGGAGTGTCTTAACCAAGGTCACATGACAAACAAGTGATGGAGTTGATACTAGATCTCCAAGTCTTAATTCTAATCCGTATTAATTCTTTATCTGACTTTGAGGTTTTCTATGATGAGGACTAGGCTCTCTGTGTGGCAGAAGCTGGCACAGAAGCAAAGAAAGTTTAGGACCTGTTCTTCCCCTTCCACCTCTCTCCCACGCCAACAGTCATTTCAGGATGAGGGGAGTACGAGGAATTCTCAAGGAGCACCTTCTACGATGTCATAATGATTTTCATTTTGAACTGCCTATTCTTTCTCTCCTAAATTAGTCACTGGGCAACAGAGGCAATATATCATTTTCATATGACTCTGCATTTGTTGAGCTCCTTTGGGTCAAAGAATGCGCAGTCATATACAGACATTAACTTTCACGACCTGATTACTGAGTGTGGGGAGGCAAGGAAGTAATTCAGTCTCCATATTGTGGTAATGAAGTCGTGTCAGGGAGAGGTGCCATGGCAGCATGAAACCTTGCAGCCAATGAAGAGAAGACGGGGAGAGCCAGGCAGCCCTCCCTCTCCACCTCCTGTGCCCTCTACCACCCGACTTCAAAGCAGCTCAGCTCTCCCAGGCAGAGGCAAGCTATCTCGGGATCCCTGATCCCTGATAAACCAAAGGAACAGAACAAAATGTTTGGTGATAGTTCTTACTTCTCACTTGTGGACATCTGGCCTAATTCGTTTTGGAATACACACAGTACAAGCTTATAGAAAGACTAGCATGTTGCTCTTTATTTTCTGGAACTGTTTCAGGATATCATGATGTTGCTCTTCATGATGCTTTAGATAATTAAAATATTTTACTGGACTGTCGTGCAAACGTGAGACGTTAAAAAGAATTGTTGCTATCTCACTTTTACACAAACTATGCTAATATATACTCTGTGTAGTTCAGTCTTTACAAGTGTCCAGTTAAACCGTTCTGTGGCCATTTACACGAGGTTCAAAGTCTAGAATGGAAATCCTCCTTTCATTTTCTCTTCTTGGGTTGCAGTGTGATGTTAACAATTGAGCAGCAGCCATCATAACACAGACAAAGGGAGGTGGTGTACATGTCCGACTGAACCAGAAGATCGGGGTAGAAACTGTATCTGAAGCCTACAAGGGATAGTCTGGAGTGTTCTGTAGTCATTGTCGAAGGTCGAATGCGTCTAAAGCAGGACAGAGGGGGATCTTCAGATGTACAGAAAGCCAGGAGCTCTCCATGGAAAATGGAGAGAATGTCTTAAGGACCCAGAAAAGATGCCTGCTGGACTCTAAAGCTGAGAGCGATATCACCATTTGGAAAACTGATGGGTCGGCTGTAAACCATAGTGAGCTCTCTGGAGTCTTGTGAGTGCTTAGATGTCAGGTCCTGCTGAAAGAGGGCCCTGGTCCTACCTTCAGGATATTGGAGCAGCGATGAATGGAGTCTAACTTAGACTAACATAGTAAGTCCTAGACCCAGATCAACTGTAGATTAGATGACTCGGTGCCCCCTTCCCCCAACAGTGACCTTACAAAGAAAGGGTGAGGTCTTTTCTGTGGGTAAATATTATTAACTCACTCTTTCTATTTCTTCTACATAAAACGTTCAGCACAAAATAAGTGATAAAACAAATGATTGTGACTGTTGCCCAAAAGAGGGACTAGACAATAGAAGGAGACACAGAGATGCCCTGTTTTGGAATTATTGAGCAGGATTTTTAGTGATTATGCTAAGTATATCTCTAGCGAATAAAATGGATAGCATGCAGGAACAGATGGGGAATTTCAGCAGAGAGATGGGAACTTTTAAAAAAAAATAGGGGCAGGGGAGTCTGGAAAGTCAAAGAGATCAGTAGACAAAGAAAGACTTTTGCATGAGGATGTGATTTGTGAATCCAGAGCAGTGTCTTTTTACTCTTTGCAATGTTTTTATGCCTTGTATTGTGTATGTGTGACTCATAGTTGTTAGTTATAGGAAAAAACCTCAAAAAATAGAAACAAAGAAGAAAAGCAAAGGCCTATACCCATGCCTAGGCTGGAGGAATCAGCGGCTCAAGATGCTAAAATAGCCTGGATTCACTTCCATTTCCTTTTCCCAGGGAATAGAGCTCCAGGTTACATTTATGATTCTGTACAGTCCTCACATCAGGTGATGTTCTTTGTCTTTTTTTTTCTTGTCGGCTTTACTTGTAGAAATCACACATTTGAAAGGGGAGAAGGACCAGAAAAAAACTGTTTGAGTTTCAAAGTCCAGAACAGAGATTAGTATCTATAGGTATTTTTAGAATATTGTATTTTCTTTACAGTTAAATTTTATTTTTTTACATGCAAAGGAGATCAAGGTTCATAGCCAGGGGCATGTGCTTTTTGCATAAGCCCATTATCATGGCCTCTTTTCTGAAGTTTTCTCAGTGACCATTTATTCTTAGAGAATTAACAGTATTACCCTGTTTTTGCTCAGAAGTGTCAAAAGGTCCTTGTGAAATCATTGTAAAAGTTGAGTAAACTATTTTTTTTTCAAGCTGCATTCTTCTGTTCCCTAGGAAGTCAGTTTAACCTTTTCTTTCTTTTTTCTTTTTTTAAATTCATTTTCAATTTTCTTTCATTTGAAGAAGAGTGAACTGTTTTACACAGAATGTGACTTTACATTGCGCCTTTCAGTCGAGGACAAATAGTGATTTTGAAACATCACCTAAATACCTTCTGAACTTACGGCTTTTCCGAGAAATGAAAAAAAGTGCTTCTCTTTATTTATCTGTGAATATCTATTATGAGATTGTTCTTTGTCACCTATTCCTGTGCTTTCCTGCTCAGCTCTTTAGAATGAAGGTGTTGGTATATCTTTATTCGATATTTTTCTTGGGGATGGGCCCAGCCAGTGAAAATTCAGTTTGAAATGAGGAAGGACCAGCTCCAAAGTTTTCAGGGCCCAGTGGAAAATGAAAGTATGGGCCCCCTTGTTAAAAAAAAATTGCTAAGAATTTTAAGATAGTGACAGAAGAGCATTATACCAAGTCTGACGCCTTAGAAGGTTGGAGCTCTGTGTGACGACACAGTTTTGTGTGCCCAGGAAGCCTGTCCTGGAATTGGGATTATCTCAGCTTCTGATTCCTTAGGTCATCCTTGATCTTTCGTGAAGCTTCTCAGTCAGATATTTTAGAATCATGGTCTTGAAGGAGATGCAGTTTAGGAGCCCAGTTGTCGGGAGGGATGCATGGCCGGGATGGAGAGCTGCTGGTGTGCGCCGCACAGTTTTAGGGAGCACCATTCTTAGTCACGACAGACTTAGGTGACTTTCCTGGCATACAGCAAAAAAGTGTCTTGAGGAAGAAGAGTGACTTTCTCTAATACACGAAGATGCTATTTGGACAAGAGTAGCTGCTTTGCCAACTCTGTTTGTCCTAGCCATTAATCTTTTCTCTTTCCCTTATAGATCTAATTTCTTCTAGTGACTGTGAGTGCCCACATGACCTCACCGTTTGTGTGTATCTATGTCTGTTTGTCTTTTTTCCTTTTTCTTTCTCTCCCCCTCTGGTGTTTTAATTTTTGGTTTTTTTTTTCCCTGTCTTCTCTTTCCAGCCTTTACTTTCCTCCCAAAGTCTGACTCCATAGTTTCCTGAGAAACTGTCATTTGAATCTGAGGTTGAATTTCATTCAGTTTGTCCTCTCTTCTAAGGGGTATTCCATTTTAAATCTTCACTTCTAAATGGGAAGAGGAAGCTTTTAACAACTTAAAGGAAACCCTGTGAGCAGATGGTACCTATCTCAGCCATCCTTAAAACTGGTAGCTTAAAAAGGGAGTCCCGTGTTTGAAGCAGCATCCATAGGAGGTTTATACTATGACAGTGAAATAGGATAATATCCCCGAGGAGATTGTCTGATTCCCTGGCCTTCAAGGTTAGTCTGCAAATATAGGTTCTCTGAGCTAGAGGGGATCTTAGAGATAAATCACAGATCCTACTTTGCAGGGCCCTGTGCTATTAAAATTGCTCCTGTGAACGGCATCGGGAGCCATTCCAATGCTCTAGGTTGCCCTACTGAGTCTGTCTAGCAGGGTTCAAAGAATCAGGGCCAAACCCAGGGCTAGATGGTAATAGTGACAGGAATGGACACAGCTTACACATGGAACTGAACTGGACATGGTGTCAGTTGCACACAATCATCCTGCTAATCCTTCACCATTCTCCTCATCTTCTTGACAGAGCAGGAAAGAGGGTTTCACTTGCCTGCTTATTTTTCCCAGGATATATACTTTCCTTCTTCAGTGCTGTGACTTGATCTTCCTCTGAACCCGATTTTACCTGTAAAAGAAATGTCAGGAAGAGGAGCCCTGTTATGAAAGCCAGACCATTCGTAGGACTTCTTTATACTCTCCGCCCACCCCCCACACCCCCAAATTGCAAGCTGGCTATTGGTGAAAATTTCTCTGTGCTTGAAAATGAGTGGGCTTACTGTTGTCAATCCACAGGAAATGAAAGCCCTCATGCATTCTGCCTCAAACCCGATCATCGAGGCCCATCAGTGACAGCGCTGGCACCTCCATTCCTCGTTCTCTAGCAGGCCTTTAAACATGCTACAGAGAGAGAGACAACACGTGTGCTTAGAATTTCGGGTTGAGCCTTTGTGGGAAGATCTCACAAGTTCTTTTAATAAGGTTTACCATTACATGTTCTCTATCTTGTAATTACAAGTCTTAAACTGGCTTGTATCTCAAGATCATACGCCCCTGAGAGGCAACTATTCTCTCTTAATCGTCTTGGAACTCCCATTGCCCAGCCCTGGTTTTGGCATTTGAAGGAGCTCGGTATGGAAGCTTGTTGGTGGTGCTGAGAGACATACAAAAACAGGATCAGGAACAGGGAGGCAGAGCACCCTTGAATCAGTTTTACCTGGAATTTAGAGTAATCTGAGGCCAAATTCTGCTTAGTCAAACTTGACATCTGTAGCTACATTTCTCAGAATAGCCCAGGAAAGAGAAAACAGGCTGTTGCCAAGTCTGTTATGTCAAGGGCGAAAACGCCATATGCTAAGAAGCAGAAAGCCTCCTTTGCACTGTTCATTCTTGGTCCAGGATGTAGAAGTAATTGACGGGAGAAAGATGAGGCATATCCATCATCACCTTCTTTTTCTTCCCCTTCCCCACCAGACCAGAAAGAGAGGAAAACTGAATTTTAAAAATCAAGGTAGCATCACAATGATTTTTTTAAAAAGCCCTAGAAACCAATGTTAGGCTGACTGTTATTAAACCCCAGGAAGGTTAATTAGTAGCTCTTGTGGGAAAAAGCCATAGGAGCTCATTATTTGGACTAATATCTTCATTAAAAAAATGGAATTTTCTAAGTGCAAGTGTTTCGAGGAGCAAGATGTTGAAAACTGCTGGCTTTTTAGATGATGCGTTGAAGAACACGCATGCACACACCACACACGGATTGTTAAAATCCACTCTGCTTTCAAAATGCCCTAGTTTAGCTACCCATAGCATACCATTTTTTTAAGCCTAGAAACAGTACAGGTGTGTAAAAGAAGTGACTAAGTAAGCCAAGGGCCAGAAACAATGATTATTGGGTCTTCTAATTCTGAATTGTCATGGAGGCAGCTTTGTCACTGATGTGACCTGTGACCTGAGCTCCCCAAGCCCCTGATTGGGCCTAGGCCTGTGTTTGCCTCCTTCTCCCATAGATGGCCATTTCTGCACCTGCAAACTCACGGGCCCTGACTTGTTGAATTCACTACAGAGCATATCCTCATGTGACTGTTACCGAGGCGTTTGTTGCCAGCCTTAAATTCAGGTGGTTCCTCAGAGCATGGGAAAATGTTTATTTGTTCTGTCCCTTTGAAAGCTTGTTAATATGGAGCTCCTGTGGTGTGGTGGGGACATCTGTTGAGTGCACTGCAGGCACTGGTCTGCTCTGAAATCAAGCAGCGGCCGTGAGAGGACAGATCTCTGCCCTCACGGAGTGACGCTCTGCTGGTCAGTGTACATGGACTCCCTGCTCTGTCACCAGGGAGCTCTTTGAGTGAGCGGTTTGCTGAGCCACAGTGTCTTCATCTCCTAAGAGAAAGTTAGACCTGGGGAAGGCTTTGAGCTCAACTCAAACATTTTCTCTTTGTTCCTCTTTCTCATTCAAATAGCAAGAATCTGATCACTGTGACAAAGACCCAAGCGTGGGTAGGAACCATACACTTTGAAGGATCCTGTAGAGTAACTTGACTTTTTGCATTGACCTTAAAGGAAGTACTTGGAGGCTTCTGTTTGGTAAACAAAACAGCACAAAACAAAATCAAAGCCTGAAGCAAATTACCTTAAGCACCTTTAGGAAGCTCATTTATCTTTACCTCAGTAACAAACACAACCTGTTGCAATGTTGACAGTCTGCTTCTGCCATAAAGAAAGACAAAGCCTTAAATGCACAATTGAAATCTAAGCAGTTTATAGTTCATCAAGGGTGTCATTAATCAGGTGGCCTTTGTTCCTTTCTTTTCTTTGGGCTTCACATCAGTTGCCACCCAGAATTGATTTTTTCTTTCTGAAGAAAGAAAATGACTAGGTACTGAGTCTGGTTCTTCTCTTGTCTTGTAGCAATTCTTTTTAGCCTTGAGCATTATTCAGGTATTTATTCACTATAAAGAAACACTGACTGTGTACCTGGTACTGGCTTAAGCACTGGGGCTGTAGTGGTGAAGAAGACAGGGAGAATCCTGCTCTCGTGAAGCTTTCATTCTAGAAAGGAGAGGTAGGTGATTAAGTAAGTGAATAAATACTTTCAGAGTATCTGAAAGTGCTGTTAAGAGAATAAAACAGGATGGTAGCCTAGAAGTTCCTGGGCACGGGAGAGGAGCTGTTTCAGTTTGGATGACCAAAAGGTTTTGTCTGAGGAGGTGTTCAGTGAGCTGAATCTGGCAAATATGCAGAAGTCGGCCATACTTGCTTGTTCCTGCATTGCCCACTCATATTATTTAATAATAGTTATAAAATTAGACATGAATGTAAAATGAAGTAGCCCTCAATAAACACAGTTTGGTGGTTCTTCAATAAATTAAACATAGAATTACCATATAACTCAGCAATTATACTCCTAGATATATAGTCACAATAATTGAAAACATGTTCAGACAAAAACTTGTACGTGAACGTTCATAGCAGCACTATTTACAATAGCCAAAGGGTAGACACCCTCTAATGTCTATCAGTGGATGAGTGGGTAAACAAAATGCACTATACCCACACAACGCAGTATTAGGCATAAAAAGGGAGGAAATCCTGTCGGATACTACATCATGGATGAATCTTGCTAAGGGAAAACAGAGAAGGGATGGACATCATGCTAAGTGAAAGAAGCCAGACGCAAAAAGCTGCATATTATACAACTCAGCTTACGTGACATGCCAGAATAGGTAACTCCACAGAGACAGAGGGCAGATTAGTGGGTCACTGGGGGCTCGAGGGAGTGGGGAATGGCAGCCAATGGCTATGGGGTTTTCCTTCAGGGTAATGAAAATATTCTGGAACTAGATAGTGGTAATGGTTGTGTAACACTGTGAATGTACTTAATACTGATGAATTATGCACTGTAAAACGGCTAAAATGATATGTGCATTTAAAAAAGTTAAACCCAAGCGTGATATTTGACACGAGTCCATACCAAGAGACATTTATCTGCACTTGGAACATATCCTGAAAAGTAATTGTAGACTGTCTGGCTTAGCCCTTTATATCAGAGGGGAAAAGTTTTATTTGGTATTTATTTAGGCCCACACCCACTGAAAGGAGGCTTTCAGGGACTTACCAAAAGAGAATTGAGCACAAATAACAGGCATGCAAGTATGCAGGTATGCACATCTCTCCAATGTTTGAAGCTCTAAACTATTTATAAGTGAACAGGATGTGATTTATACACCAGGCCTCCCCTGATGCACTCTAATCTCAAATTGTTTTTAGTATGTGAGAAGCAACAAGCTCTCACATAAGAACTTGTTGACTGTCCCTGGGGTCTTATTGAAAAGAGAAGGCTCTGGGAATAAGGAGTGAGTAGGAGGGGGTGATAGTTCTTATCAGCAATACCAACCTTCGAATTAAAACAGGTGGAGAAGATTTGGACAGATCTTCCGAGACTAGGTTGAAGATGTGTCTGTAGATACAGGCAGCACGGGGGAAAGGCAAGAACACTGACCTGGCATTCCGAAGAACCGGTTTTAGTCTTGACCTTGCCTGCCACTAACCTGCCTTGTGCCCCTAGGATGTCATTTCAATTCAGGTATATATGTATTATCTATAAAAATCAGTACTTTCACCAAACTATAAACAGGGGAAAATAAACAGCTTTGATCAAACTTTGAAATTTTAGCCATAGCAGTAGCCCCTTATTTTGTCTTTGAGTTTGGTATGTTATCCATCTGACATTTCTTAGAATTGGAGAAATCAGTGAAAAGTTCGTAAACCACAAAAAATATTGATGATATCTAAAGAGTCTTCAAACCTCTGGTAAGAGTGATTGCTATGCTCCTCTTAAAAAATTATTTCTCAAGTAATATTAATTTAGTGTCTCAAGTCATTACAGCCCTATTCTTTCTTTGACTGACAGGAATAAAATGTTAGCTAGGCCTCTTTCTTCCCCTTGCCAATTCCTCTGATCTACATAGTTATTAGGAGGTGGAGGTATATTTAGATATACTTTTGAAGAGGTAGAGTTTGATATATTTAGGCTTAGGGTATAAAGAGCTCTGCTTGACTGGCTTAGAAAACATCGGGACTCACAGTTTCCAACAGCCCGGCAATGTCTACATTGGTTTGCCCACCAAACCCCTGGTCAATGGCCGTCTCTCACCTCACTTCCACCCTCTACACCTTTCCTTGTTCTTCATCTGCTTCCCTACCACACTCAAAGTTAGAAATAAGCGGTGCTACCTCTTGTTTAAGCAGTGTTTGAATTCCCCCATGAACATGCAAGAGATGGGAAGCGCAGTCTGTTCTGTTTGTTTGAGGCCCATTGTCTGTTTTCATTTTGACCCGGTTTCTTTTGGGACTGGGAGGAGAGGGAAAATTTAGGCATTATATGAGATTATCAGTGGATATTTTCAGGCAGTTGTCTGTAATGTGTGCCCGAATAGTAATTACTTGCCTAGGATCCTGTATTCACCAGACTTATTTGTTCTCAAACAGGAGGAAAAATAAATCTTTGTGGTTTATTGTGAAACTTTTAGCTTCCCCCAACTACGAGGACCCCAACGGCAGGTTTAGAGTTTCGCCTGCAGGTGTGAAGGCTTACTCTCTTTACCCCCTCTTACAGGGAGGCTCTCTCTCTAATTGGGGGTGGGTGTTGGAGCCTAGCCAAGCTAATAAAAATGATGCTGTGACTTTCAGTGGACCCTAGTATTTGAAGATCAAAAAAAGTCACTAGTATAAGATTCAAATTCTGCAAGAAAGGAATGAAAACCATTCAGATTCCTAACTCACAAAGTGTCTTATATGTAGAGACATATACTCTGTGATCATAAAACATGCCTCAGAAGATTCTCATGCAGGAGCTTATTCCTATGTGTGCGTACACGTGTAAGTAGGGAGATATGTGTGAAAGAGAATGAGGGAAAGAATCAGAATATTAGTGGCTCAGCACACAGTGCTCCTGTTAGCATCCCTGGGCTGTGAGTGTCGGTGATAGTCACAGCCTCTAATAGGCTTGACATGTGCACTGACCAGTTGGAATGGATGCCAACTACATAGCTGAAGTAGGGTCCTAAACAGCACATTTTGTGCAGACTTCTATTCTTTAACAATCATACTGTGGGAGACGGGGTAGGAAGAGTCCTGCAGGAGGAGTTCAGATGGCCCACCTAGTAGGAGGGGGAACTTAGGTATCAGGGCTGTGGGTATGTACCAGCCAGTATGGGTGTATTTGAATATTTCAATAGCTAGTAGATGAGCTGCATCTCTGAAAATATCTCTGTATCCTAGACTTCTAAAGTGGTTCCTATCAAGATGTAGATGGTTGTTGTTGTTACTGTTGTTAGATGTTTATTGGCTAGTATGCTCATGTGGCTGATGAGCTCATATACCCTCAGTGTTCATCTGAATTGCTGCCTGGTTAGAACCCAGTCATTTGTCCTCAGGAATCTCTTTGTGCCTAAGACATTCAGTGCAGATAGAGGTCTGCTGACTACATCAGGAACCCCAAACTGTTCTGAGTCCTGGCCTGCTCTGAACTCATCTTACCACTTATTAGTGGCTTTGTGAAAGAATACAGTAAAGTCACTGGCACTCCAGAGATGTGTGGTTTTTTGGTGTTTTTTTTTTTTTTTTAAGAGGACTGTATTGCCTATTTTCAGAATAGGGCTAAAATGTTGGAAATAACAAAAAAGTTGTTGTTAAGGTGTTTGTGTAAGGGTCCTAAGAGGTGTGTAGGCTAGGCCTGGATTGCTTGATGGGTGGTTGGAAGGACAGCATTTGAGAAGGATGAAAATTATTGAGAAAGTTTGCAGCTGGGACATCTGATTGCCACTGAGAGGACCTCATTGTTGGAAGAGAAACTGCTACCTTTTGATTCTGGTCTTACACGGAGTTTTCATATGCTCCAGAAGAGGTGCTCTGTCTTCATTAGGTCATTGCCTTGAGAACAATTTAATGCAGTTTAAAAATAAGCACACAGCTGAATACCATAATGTATTTAAGCAAGCTGTTTCTGACTGTGCAAGCTAAATTTTTTTTCTATTTATGAGAGTGGCTTATATTATATTATGCACATACTGAGCCATGGCATGACCACACGATAGCCCCATATAATATCGACGTTTAGGGTGGACTGTTTAAGTAGCTCCACAGGGAGATAAGTTTGCAGCAGCATCCCTTACAGTGTGCGAACCACCTCACAGCTTGATCTGTACCTTCACATCTTCTGCTAAATGTGTTTTCTTCTCTTGATCCTCACGCACACTGTTCTGAATTTGAAAATCGTGTTTGCTCTCCATGGTTCAGCTTAAATGTTGCATTATGTTTAACTCTAACATTCCCTTGTGATAGAGTTTGCTAGAGGGTCAGAGTAGGGTTTGATGTTCAAGTGTTACCACTCACTGAATCCATCTTCTCCAGGGTGCGGCTGAATTCAGTGTGAACACAGAACCACAGTAAATGAGAGTATTAGTTTTGTTTAGGGTTCTCTGATCATGGGTTAGATTGGAGAACACACGGGCCTTCCACCTCACTGCCTGCATCTTGAGTCTTACCCATGCTTCCACCTAGGGACCGCCGGAAAAGTTGGAACTAGCAAGGATCTTCCTGGGTCTATCCGAGAGCAGCTGGTCATGGAGGGTGTGACCAATTCTTGGTTAGCTGGGTGCAGTGGATGGGTCAGAGTTTTCTTAGCGTTAGCCCCTCTCTTCCCGCAGCGAACTGCCAGGAGGACCAGAGCCTGACATGGAAAAGCTCTCTCCTAAGAAAGATCGTGGAAATCCCTTCTTGGGTGGGATTTAGTTTTAGTGATATGACGTGATCAGAACTGGCATATTAAGATTTTAAAAGTAATATTTAAATATTAAAAATATTTTTTAAAAAAAGCATAGACTTGGTGAGGAAAAAAAAAAGCATAGACTTAAGATTTAAAAGGAATATAAAGGAATACCCAATCCAACTACCCATCTTAAAGTCAACACTCCTCTGTAACTTTCCCATTAGTAGTTATTGGGCCTTTGAACACCTGCCAAGTCAGCCTATTATATTATCACAATGAGCTAAAATATCCTCTATAGCTTCATCCATAATTTTGTCCCTTGGAGATAAGTATATAAAGTATTGTCTCTCTTCCACAGGATAACCTTTCATTTATTTCAAGAAAAATTGCCATGTCCTCCCACCCACACTTGCCAAGTGAACATACCCAGTTCATTCAACCATTCATCTTACAATACAGTTTAGAGTTCCTGGATTAGCCTTCTAGCTATCCTGCAAACATATTTCAGTAAATGTATATTCCTCCAAAAAATGCATCACTAGAACAGAAGGGGATATTCCAGGATAGAAAAGGTTTATTACCTTCCTAATCACAGAAACCATAAGCACATTAAGTACAACCTACCTTACTAGCTCTTTAAAAAAAGATTCTATTTATTTTGAGAGAGGGGAAGGGGGGGAGAAAGAGAGGGAGAGAAACATCAATGTGAGAGAGAAGTGCTGATCAGTTGCCTCTCGTATGCACCCCGATCGGGGACTGAACCCACAACCCAGGCATGTGCCCCGACGGAGATTCAAACTGCTGACTTCTCTTTGTGGGATGACACCCAACCAACTGAGCCACACCGGTCAGTGTACCTTGTTAGCCTTATTGTTGACTTTGTCCCATCTCTGAAACATATGTGGCTTTCTACTAATGAAATCACAGTATTTTCCCATGCTGCTCCTTAAGCCAGGTGTCCCCTACCTAGCCTTTACTTAGGTAGCTGCATTTTTGGACCCAAGTAGAGAATATTATATCCTGTAGAACTAACCTATCTCTCATGCTTGGCAAACCTCTCTGGCTCCATACTGTGCCATTCGATATATTTATTACCTTTCTCAGCACTGTGACTTCTAAGTACTTTATGGGGATGCCCTTACTGTTTTTGTGTTTCCGTTTTCATCCAAGATTGTATGAAAATGTTGAGCTGGACAGGCCAAGGGTAGAGTTCTCTGACAAGCTGCTAGAAACATCTCCTGAGAGGGATGTCAACTTTGAGAATGGCTTAGTTTTCATTGTTATGTCCCCCGCCCCCATAATTTATAAGACTATCACAAGAGACCTTGCAAAATGCATTGTTAGAGTCTGTATTTCGGTATAATGAAAAGGAAGAATGAGCTTAGGCAGATATGGCCAGTCCTGAGTAAAACTTTGCTGCCTTCTGGTGACCACAGGTTTTTTTTCTTTCTCTCTTGGCTTCTCATGAACAATTCCTTTAATAAACCACTTCTGATTTTTCTCAAGATCTCCCAAGGTGACCTCTATACAATTTGTAAAATTGACCTTCTTTTCACTTTGAAACATGAATGACCTTTGCCAGTCCCCCAGCTCTTGGCACATCTTCTACTTTCCACTGTTACTCAGAGATTTCTGACAGAGCTGGAGCATTAGTGATCTCTGTTGCAAGGACTCGTAGTGTCTAGGCTGTGACCTGGGGGCTGTGTTTAATTTCACTTCAGCCTGTTGTCTGGTTTTTTCCGGCCTTGGCCATTGGGACCAGGACTTCGTTTTCTCCAACTCGTCACACTGCATATGAAAAAGAAAAAATGTTTTTTATAGAGAAAAACATCCAGAACGCTTTATTTTTATTCAGCTTTCTAGTCACATTAAATGCAGAAGGCTCAGTGTGTGTGTTGGGTTCTTTCATTTCCTAGTGGTCTTCTTCAAGTAATAAAAGCTTATTTTAAGGATACAGGTAGCCAGAATAGCAAAAATGGCCCCCTGGAAATGGAAAATTGGGTCAAGAAATGTCTGGCACTTGGAACTGGCAGATGTGTCAATGCTGGAGATTCTCTGTCTGGCCACGGCTGTAGCAGCTGTAGTTCAGGGTAGCCCAAAGCCAGAACAGCTCAAGTCCTTTTTTTCTTTTCTTTTTTCCTGTCCCTAGGGTTGGGTTTGGTTTATTTTCCCCCCTCATCTTCTTTCTTTGCCTTGTCTCTTGTTCCTGTGCTCCCAGACAACTCAGTAAGTCATTTCTCTACCTCAGCATTTACATTTACCCGTATTTGTGACTCGGTCAGAACTTTGCTTCACCTGTGGCATTTTGTGGTTTATTTCTTACCCATTTTTTTGTTCAGAGGGAACTTTAAGATGGTGTCTGGAATAATTTAGGAATGGATCTTCCCATATACTTTGAGATATTAAATAATCAGTGTTATTTGTCCTGAATATTCCTTAGGTTTTGGTTTTTCTTTCAAACAGACGCGGGAAACTTGCTAATGTCTCTGACCAGTTTGACACTACGGTAAGCAATCACTGTGTCAGTCACACCCACAGTGTCTTATTGAGGCAAACTGCTCACCTTCTAGTAGATCACCACGTCCTGCTCTCTCAGACGCTGGTTCAAACCTGGCCAGCCGTGGGACCAGCATGCACCTGACCCAAAGATAGCTAGCCTGTGGACTGGTCAGCAAAAAAGCTCTTCTCTCACAAGGGTGAAATGGGCCAATTGATTCTCCCTGAAGGATCTTAACCAAAATATGGGAATAGGAGCAGGCAAACAGGAGCAGAAGACGAAAACCCAGAGAGAGACCATGAAAGACCAGGTGCTATTTTCCTCAGGGGAGGGGACAAAGATTATTGAATATTTCCCATAGTCTTTGGGTAGATCTTCATAATCATATATTTAAATACTTCCTGCCTATTTCACAGAACTTGGCTCTAGGGGATGGAGAAGGGGGGGGTTTGCAGGAGGAGTTAGAGAGCCACACACCATTTCAAAGACTTATTCTGTGGTAGGAGCTCGCTTCTCTTTGAGTATACCCTTTCTTTGTCCACCCTCTGCTGGGCATCTCCAGGAGGTCTTCCAGCTTCTCAGGGACACTGAAGGGTATCTGACACTTTCCTCTTCTCTCCTGGCCCCTCTTGGTGATGTTTGCTGACTTTGCCTGTTGGCCCTTACCTGTGCTCTTGACAGTATCTAGTGTGCTGCGTTCCAGTGTTGGTGACACCAGCTGGCTGTGGGTGCTGGCCATCACACTGGGTGCTGGGTTGTGCTGCTCCTGCGGTAGCTGTAACTGGGAGCCCTGTCAGAGAGTACCAGAACTGGACACTAGTTAAAGTGGTGAAGACAGACTTTATTTAATAACTGTTGCAATAGAGGAAAAGAGACTCCAGTCTAGATTAAAGCTCAGTTCTAAATACAAGGACACATGGTAATTCATAGCCAAGGAGCAGGGCAAGGAGGTCAGTGGATGGGAAATTACTAAGAAGAGACATCAAGGTTAAGGAAGTTGTTGCTAAAATGACTTAGCAGGATTCTTGCTACAACTGGGCTAGAGAAGTCAAGGGCAGGGCCCAAAGATGAAGCCTACTTGAAAAGAGGACTTGGGGAGACCTGTGTGAAATGTGGTCCAGTGGAGAGTCTTTGTCAGCCCCAAACCCACCAAATTCATATTGTGTTTCTGGAGTCAGAGATGAATTGAGGCTACATCTTATTCTTGCTGTAAATGAGACTCTCCTCTCTGTTTTGTGTTACTCAGTTATACTCGTATTTCCCTAAAGTGGTCCTGTGCCAGTTCCCAAAAGTCCAAACATGGTAAGAAAACAGATCTCTCCATTTATTTCTTCAGACCTCATTCACAAATCCACGACCCTGGGGTGAGAAGGTTTGCCTGGGAGCAATCTGAGTAACAGACCAAATACTATACTCAAAACCATGCCTTCCTAGCCCTCCAGTATCTGGGACCAAAACTGTGGGCTTGACCATTGCTTCCCTTAGGATCTTACGTGATAGCCCCTCCCAGCCAGCCGTACTTGCAGATGAACCTGGTGCAGCCAGCAGCCTCTCAGTAGCTTCAGACCAGTCACACCAACCTCGCAGGTGGGAGCCCAGTCAAGGCTCAACCCAGAACTGCTCCCCACCCTGTCTCTCTTCACTTAGAAAAAGAGGACAATGCATCAAAAACTCAGTGCACCTAACCCCGACCACTGCCCTAAAGCTAAAAAAAAAAAGTGCATTTCTTTCTCAACACTCTGTAGTTTATACTTTTAAAAAATTAATTCTGACAGAATCACCTCAGCCTTCTTTGCGAAGAAGTGAAGTTTTACTGAAAGCGATTGGGAAAGAAAGGCACAGATGGGTGTTTAAAAGGATTAAAATGCACAGAGTTAAACTGGACGTTGAGGCACGCCGTGGGGGGAGAAGGGGCCGGAGGATTGTAAGTGCAGAGAGAAGCACAGCTCAGAGCATTGTGGCTCTGAAACTGGGGGAAGAAAAGCCATTTTGGGTTCTCAATAAAAGAATAGCCATTTCTTTTGATATTTCCAAAATTGCCACTCTTGGGGTTTTCACTGCTTTTTTGCTGCACCTTTTTTTCTTTTCAAGAAAGTGCTAATGATTTGGCATCCTGGCACATAGCTGCTTTCTCCTTATAAATATGTGTACTTTCAAGTCTTTACTCAAACTCATCATAATTTCTTGTAGAAAAGCATTATTTTTAGGAACACGCTATTAATCCAGGAAAGCTCTTGCTGCCTTTATTGTCACTAAATCATATATTGTTTTTCACAGAATACTGCCATTTGTTTGTATTTCCCCACAGTTTTTGTTTTTAGGAGTTTTGTTCTGTTCTAGTGGCAGCTGAAGTGATTTTGAGTGTTTGCAGCATGCTGTTAATTAAGCAAATGTTTCAACCTGGAACCTGAAACACCTGGGCTGGCATAAATTGCTCTGAATCAGAGTGGAACTCTCTGGAACAGTGGATGTTGACGATTTGGGGTAAAAGAGACACTAGATGGTGAGAGGTTTTATTGTCTACTCATTTTCTAGCCAACATAAACACGGAAGAGTGGGTGTCGGACTCTTCAGCCGAGTTTGTTCTCAGCAGCGGACATGCCTCATGTGCTCATTGGCTAACCAGCAGCAGCTCCCAGCATCCGTGTGAATGCAGATAGCTTGGGTTTACTCTGTTTGACCCTGTTCCCATTTCACTTCTCTATTCTGCTCACTCTTGGGCTTGATGATTTTAAAAAAGATTGGTCACAGAAAGTGCTAGGGTGTCAGGTGAGATTTGGTGCCCATCCTTTCTTCCCCCTGGGGTATTCTGATTAAAAAAGCATGTGCACTAAGAACCATGTTTGAATAGAAAATGAAGCGCCATTTTATTAACAATTGAGCAGGCCCCTGATGACCTCACACAGACACCCGTACAAGAAGGGGGCTCTGGTTAGGCTGAAATGAGTCAGAATGGCGGTGCCTGTGGAGTAGACCTCAGCTGCCTTCCACTCTGGCTGAGGTGTAAGAGCTGAAATGCGCCGAGGAGAATAGTTAGTTTGTCCGTAGCAGGGTTTCTGAAAAGCAGCTGACATCTGCTGACATTTTGAGTTAGGTAATTCTCTGTTAGGGGGGCTGTCTTCTGCACTGCAGGGTGTTTGGCAGCCTTCCTGGCCTCTGCCCACTAGATTTCGGTAGCAAACTTCCTTCAGCTTTGTTCTGACAACCAAAAATGCCTGTAAGCATTGCCCAACATTCCCTGGGGGCTGGGTGGTGGCAAGATTGTCCCCAGTTGAAAACTAGTGGCCTAGGGGAAGCAGACCCCAACTGGTGTGGGTTTCTCATCGATAGTTATGTTATGAAGCACACGCTTAATCCTAGACTCACAAGGAGAGAGAGGGTCTATAATAAGATTTTAAGAGTTGAGTGCAGAATATGATTGAAGAAGCTCTTTCAAACATTGGTTTCCAAATGTTACATACTTGATGTAGCTGGGGAGCTATTAATAATCCTGATGCCCTAGCCACGCTCCAATGTTAATTAAATCAGAATCTCTGCGAGGAGGGGGTGTGGAGCTGGGTTATCAAGTTTTGGTGTTTTTTTTTTTTTTAAAGCTTCCCAGAGTTTCCCATGAGCAGCCACATTTGAGAACCAGCGCTTTAAAGCACAGTCACGAGCACGACTGGGCCAGATTGCCTGAATTGTAGATATGACAGACAGCTTCTTGCTGTTATTTATTCCATGCAAGTGAGTGCCGGTAGTTCTCAAACCTCAGCATGCAGCAGAATCACAGGCATCTAAAGGGCTAACCGGCGAGGAAGAAATCTTTCTGATTTGTTAAATCTGGGGTTGGGCCCTACGTTTTGCATCTCTAAGAAGTTCCCAAGGGATGCTGATGCTGCTGGACCAGGAATAACCTCTGAGAACCACTGCTGTTGACCATCATTTCTGTCCTCTTGTCTGAGGAGCAGTGGCCCAACTGTCCCAACGTGAACAGCATCATCCCGTGACAGACATACACAGAACTATCCACCAAAAGTCCCGATTCCCTCACCTCTTTTTTTCTCACAGTGTTTCCTTTCTCCATCTTCCCTGAACTCACAGACCACTGGGTTCCCTTGAAGGCTCTCTGTCGTTGTTATCAATCTTAACAGTCCTCAGAAGTACTCAGAATTCCATTCACAATTTTCACATGCCTTTCATATCTTTATTTAATGAATCTGTTTTTCTTCATTTACTGGCATTAAAGATTTTAGGAAAAGACCTCTTATTTAGTTTGATTGTTTTTAGATTGCCCGTATTTGGTGATTTAGCTTCAGTGGGATTTCTGCCATTTCCACTCTAAATGCAGCATTTTGGAATACTTTGTTGTTAAAATAAACATTAGGGACTAACGTATAACAGCCATGTTCAAACAATGAATTAATTTTTGACAGAAAATCTTTGGGATTAGGAGACTATATATTCAATATACCAGTTTTTATTGTTTGTTTGGTTGGTTTTTTAACCTGTGAGATGCAGGTCTCCATTATTTAAAACAGGATTGCTTTGGAAGTTCAAACTCTTTGAAGACCAAGTATGACTAACATGTCCCTGTTGATATCTCTCGTTAAAATGACTGTCCATCCAGAAATAAAGGTATTAAAGGATAAGTATTTGGTCAGCTAAGTACCAGGCTATGCAGGGGGCTTTTCTGTAGGACGACCAGAGGATGCCATTGAACTAAACGGAGGGCCTCATTTGTTGCCCACCTTGCTCGGAATCCTTTGATGCAGGGCTGTCCGCCCTTCTGTCACCTCTTAACACTCAGGTCTTCCCACTTTGACACGGACTGGCCCAGTGTCCAGCATTTGCTCACTGGTTTTGCAGAGTCAGCTTCTCCCAGACATTTCTACAACCTTAGCAGAAGCTGTTTGGACAGATTTGGGAAGAAAACAAACACGTCTTAGGAAATGTCGTGGGAATGACCACTGGACTAGGAAACCAGAACTGGGCTCCAGTCCAGACTTTGACACTAACTAGTAGGGTGACCTTGGACAAGTCACTTCACTTATCCTGCCTTCATGTTTCCAGTCTGGAAAATTGAAGACGCTAAACCAAGCAGTCTGTCTGTAAGCCCCACCCTGGTGCTGCTACCCTGTGACTCCGCGAAGTTACATACTCTGTAGGCTAAAGATCTGGGGGAGTAGAGCTGCTTCTGTGAGGCGTGGGCTTCTCTCCACAGCCAGTAACTCAGGGTGCTTGCTGAGTTTGGAGGAGGGAAAGACAGGTGTTTGGACATTAATAATGTCTGGTGGCTCTCTTTTACCCCTCACTACCTAGATAATACTGTATTGGGCAGCTAGGAATATTTTTTTCAATCAAGCCAATGAATTTTAGGCCTCACAACCAATTTTAATATAAGCAAAAATACCTTACTGAATGAGTGTGTTGGACCCTCTTCAAAGGATAAGTACAGTTGGTTTATTAAATTCTGTATTAAGCAGGTAGAGCACCCCAGGTATGAAGGGTCCTTTAAGTTGTTCCTTCTTAAAAATTCACAAAAAGTCAGGATGAGGGTCAAGTCTGCTCACCAAGCTTGTTATGTCCATTTTCTCTGACTCCTCACACCCCAACCTTTTCAGAGATCGATGAGTCTTACTGTTGTGGCAGGCTCTGGAGCTTTACCCAAGGCTCACCGTGAGGGGCCACATGGGGTTATCAGGCAGTTCCTCAGCTGTGTAAATTGGGCTGCCTTGTGGATCAGTGAGGGGGCAAAGCGGGTGACCAGAGATGTGAGGGAGTCTGCTGTGCCATCTTCCTGATGTTTCCACAGACAGGGGTACTTGTATGTGTAGTGTTTAGTGCATGGAACGATTGGGTCCAGGCCTTTGGATAGTGGGATTGAGGAAGCTGTCCAAATGTCAACTTTGAAGAAAAAGGAAGAACAAAAGAGAACTACAGAGTTGAACACATATGACCAAACTATGTCACAAGGCAAAGGGCTGGTCATCTCTGTAACTTACTGCACGGTGGTTTATAGAATGGGTTTTTATGCCCACTCCTAAAATAAAAACATTGAAGGGACATGCCCAGGAAATTCTTTTTCCTTTTAATCAGGATAAAGCATCGCGCCGAGACCTCGGAAAGCATATTGGATTTCACCTTTAATCTCCCAGCTGTCAGTCCCTTTCCAAGTGGTCATTCTCTGAAAGGTGCAAGTCAGGAGTGGTTTGGCATTGAATGCCAGAATGGCCTTTATCATCCTAATGACAATTTTTCCAATTTATTCAGTTGTAAAACTACAGTGATTCATGTAATTAGCGGTTTCCCTCTGTGTCAACAGAGAGGGTATTTGGAGGTTGGTAAAGAGTTGGACAACTTTTCTGCTGCACTTCAAAAGAAGTAATCAATCATGGGATAATATTTTTAGAATGTCAGAACTAGAATATGACTGGCTACTAATCATCCTCAAATAAAAGTCTTGATTAATTACAACATAAATTATCCAAGAGTGACAAAATTTACTTGGACCTCGTCGAAGTTTTATTAGGTTCCCTCCTCTATGCCTGGTGAACAGGAAGAGGGGAGAGGTGTTCCCCTTCATTAATGCTCCACTCGAAGCAAACACACACACAAAGACAAAAAGCCACAGTGCACACAAAGACAAAAAGCCACAGTGCGCACAAAGACAGTTGGGCGGTCTTGTCAACGTTTCATCCAGCGGAGTGATTTTTTTTGCCCTTCCTGGATTTTGTGTCTTCCCTGAATGCGGGCAGCTGAAAGGTGTGTATAAAATATTCCTGAACACCAAAGTGAAATTTTTCCACAGCTGTCATAATAATAGTTCATTAAATAAATACTATTTTAAAAAACTGCTTTAACATTTCATGAGCATAAATGAATCACAGCAACTCTTGGAGAGATATTCCAAATTAATTAAGTGACCACGGGGGCAGGATAAAAATCTGAAATTTGAAATTCAGGAGAATCCCAGCTCCAAATCCCTTGTCAAGGTTGTCGCCTGTTTTTCTGCTCTTGAGAAGTTTGTTGTTTGTCTCTTACTGCTTGGGTCACAGGTTAAGATAATGCCTAGCCTTGTGAAAGTTCAGCCAGGATCCACTGTTAGTCTCATTCTCTCTCTCTCTCTCTCTCTCTCTCTCTCTCCCTTTCTCTCTCTCTCTTTCTCCATGGGTGTGTGTGTGTCTGTCTGTCTCTGCAGTACTCAGCATAGTACCTAGCTTATGGGATATTCACAGTTGATATATTTACTAAACATGTGTATAACGTTTATTAAATACCAGGTGCTTCTTCAGATAAAAAATCAACTCATTTAATCCTTATGTAACTCTATCAGGCACTCTTCTCCAGTTTTACAAATAAGAAAAGCAAGGCTTAGAGAGGTTAGTAACTTGTCCAATATCACAAAACTGAGAAATGACAGAACTGGAATTTAAATCCTAGGCCATGTGGTTTGGGAGTCTGTGATCTACACTCCTGTGCTGTGTTGCTTCTCTCAATAAATATTTGTTGAAATGAAAATAACAGACTTGTCTATGAAGAGTTTATAAAGCAAAATCACATGTCAACTCATTTGATTCTCAAAGCAGCTAGGAGGGAAGACATAGCTTATTCCTATTTTAGGATGGACAAAATGGAGTCTTGAACAGGTGAATGATTTTCCCAAAGTCACCTGTCTAGTAAGTTACGGGGACTAGTGGTTGGAACCTGGAGCCCCCTAGCTTCAGCTCTGGCTTTTGTCTGCCTTGGTTGCCTTAGAGTATTAACTCTGCAATGAACAAGAATCCACTGCAGTCTGCCACTTTCATTTCCACTTCCCTTTACTGTTTTTTATTTCTCCTCAGGCCCGTAGGTACATCCAAATGTAAGGAGTGGGGGTGGGTCATTGCATCAAAGAGGGTTCCTCCAAACCCCAGCTATTCTGCAGTTCCTTCTGGTATACTACCCACAGTTTTTCTCCAACTCCAGCTCCACAAACAACCTAGTAGTCATGTGTTATAGTGGGTATGGATCTGGGAGGCTGAAGTTAAGTAGAACATTCTCAAGTAGCGCTCGGTTTGCTGGGCACCTGTGCAGCACGTGGGCTGCACGTCTTTACTCCCTCCCACTCCCGTTGCAGCACCCTCTGAGTCTCAGGAAGCAAGCTGCTTTCTTGCCTCAGTCTTGTGTCCTCTCCTTTTGGCTATTGACAGAAACTGTAATAAATGTGGGCTGAGTTCTCTACATTCCCAATAGTAATCTTACTTTTGATCCAAGTTGTCAAACATTTCTCTAAAACCTAATCTTTATTTATACATCTATTTATTTATATCCCGGGTTGTTTCACAGAAGTTGAGGTAAATTAAAGGGAACATAAAATAGTAAAACACAAGTAGAAAGGAGAAAATAAAGATCAGAGAAGATAGAAATTAGAATTGGGCAAGGCCTGAGGATAGAGATTTGACTTTTTGTTCTTAGCCAGAAAAAACAAACAAAAAACAAAAACGTGAAATGCAGTCAATTTCAGAGTTCTTATTGATGAGGAGGGAAAAAGGCTGTAGTTCTAAATGAACCTCACTTGAAATTCCTTTCTGATGGTAATTCCCCTTGAAAAGCATTGTAGGCACTGTGGTTTTAAAGATGACCTTGAATCTTTCAGTCTAGCAGGCAAGTCAGGCAAATTAAAACCTATGGAATAAGATAAATGTAGCTCAAAGACAAGTCAGTGTGGGAGTACCTAGGAAAGAGAGACTTGTTCTGTTAGAGGGATCTGGAAAGGAGACAAGAGATTCCACCTGATTGAGCCTTGAAGGAACGATTTGATTTTGATTGGAGAACAACAAAGAGAAGGGTATTCCAGCCCTACAGAATGGAATGAGCCATGTTACAGGCTTTTGTTGGGGTTGAACAGGGAGACAGTCATTTGGGGTAGGTATGGGAAAATTGATGTGGAAGACAAGACAGGAAGGGAGGTTAGTATGAGACCATGCCTTTTGAGAAGTTGGATGATTCTGAGGAAAGGCCATGTCCTGACCTTGCTTGGGGAAGCTCATTCTGGTACTGGGGTGAACTATGTATGTGTCACAGAAGTGAGGGGCTGAGTGAGGGATCAGTTAGGGCACTGTTGCAGTAACAAGAGAAGTAACCAAGCCCCAACTAGGCCAGTGGTCGTGGAAATGAGGAGAAAATGGAGACTCTGTGGAAGCTAAAGTTAAAAAGATTTGGCCAGATATAGGGGTTTAACTAGGAGACAGGTAGGAAGTGGAACAGGAGGGAGATGGAAGGTAGGATTGAGATATGCTGAGGATACCCAACATGCAGGGATCTGATTAGACCTGGAGTCTTTTCTGGTTTTGCTACGGTATAATACACTGGTCAAGAACTTTAACTGTAGTTGACTAGACTTGGTTTTGAATCGCGGCTCACTAGCTACGTGTCTCCCATAAGCAATCCAAGCCTTCATTTTTCCATCTGTAAAATGGGGATACCATCTACCATTAATGGTTGTGGTAAAGATCAAAGGAGAATGTGCACATTTGGAAAGTGCTTAGCATACTGTGCAGCAGTAGTAAACAGTCCAGTGGGATTATTTCTACTCTTAGTACTTTTAGGCTGGTCTTACTCCTTCTCTTTGTACAATATTTCTGCTTTTATTGTGCCACCTGCAATTCTGTGGGAAACATGGATTTCTCAAAACACATCCAGAGCCTCAGTGTCTTGGCTTACCTCGCAATAATAGTCCACACAGCAGTATGGTGAAATCAGGCACCTTCTTGCTGCTGCCAGAATATCTGAAGTATTGGAGAGGATTCCCTCTTCCTCAGCTTTGGGCTTTGGCCCCACTTACCACTCAGCAAAGAGGAGGGACTCTGTTAAGATACCAGGTGACACTCAGGTTCTAAAGACAAGATTCCACACTCTGGGGTTTGAGGAACTGCACTGCTAACCTCTTCAAGAACTGTTTCAGTTGAAGTTAAAGTGCCCTTAGGACAGGAAGGCAGACACTTTTGAAAAAAGGAGCGCCAGCAATTCCAGGGTCCTTTGGCTTCCCCAGCTGTTTCCTGAAGACTTGTAAATGTGACAGTCTGCAAAAGTGACAAGTGGGAGAAATTGTGATGTGGCCTTCTGTGAATCCCCGAGGGCAGTGAACACTAGGAAAAGGTCTCCGAAGGGTCAGTGAATTGTTATGACATTCCTAATTATCAGGTTTTGTGGGCTGAGCTTCTTATTGGGGAATTCTCTCTCTAATTAACATATCTCTGCTCTGAACATACTCACAGGTTTCTTCTAATTCACAAAAGAGTAGAAAAACATACCAAGAGCTCAGCTTTAATTGAAAATATAATAATTAGACTGGGGAATCTTACTCTTAATTATAGAGCCAGATTTCTCTCGGTATCTAATTCATTTTCAGATGACATTGTGCCCTGACAGAATTAACAAAGTTTCTGGGGATCTGTTACAATTTTTAAGAAACCCTGTGACTTCATCTGAACCCACAAATGTAGATATGACCCACTTGTTCCGATTTTCATGGATCCTTTGTCTGAGTTGGAGAACGAAGTGCTTATGTTTGTCATGCAGATTAATGGAATGCCGTTTTATCTGAAATAGCTGGCATTCACTTTTGAAGTTGCTTAAGTAGCATATTCAAGGATTTGACAGTCGCCAGTCACAGCATCATCCTTTGATTTGGACAAAAGGGGCGCCTGTCCTAGTGCCCATACTTGAACTTGAAGGTGCATAGGAGTTGCCTAGAGATTTTGGTTGAATAGGTCCAGGATGGGGTCTGGGATTCTCCATTTCTATCAGGCTCCCAGGTCGAGTCCACATTCCTCTTGATGGAGCACACTTTGAGGCACACAGGTCTGAATGGTTCCACTCCCGCCCTTCTCCATCTTCTCCCTTTCCTGTGGGACAAGAAATCCGCAGGTCCAATGGGATGTGCCTACCCACCGCTTGTGTCTGCTTTTTCTAGACCTTGCGCTAGGTACTTGGAGGGTCCTAGAATTCCCTGCCCAGATGGCCTAGTGTCTTCTCCTAAGGTCTTTTCCTCAGGTCCATTCACTCAAAATAGGTGGAAGGGTGGTTGAGGAATAGCTGTCATGGCTATCGGTTCAAGGCCCTTTGTGGTATATTGATAGAACTGTGGTGGAAAGAAGGGGCGAGTCAGGTTTGGGTAGCTTTCCTGGCACTGTTCCATTCTAGCACAGAATATGAGAAATTCACAAATTCAACCTGGATCCAGCCTCAGGTTCTTTGAGGAACTTAAAAGGAGAAAGCCGTTGTCGGTAGGACTGGCAGCATCTTGTGGGCAGAAGTTTCCTGTCCTGAATTGGGAGAGGGGTGTGCAGACACCTCCTGGCAGATGATGTCTGAAGGCTCTTGCCTTCTCCTTTAACTGCTAGGGTAGATCTGACTGGAAGATGCCTTACAACCTCAACAGAGTGAAATCTTTTGTCCCGTCATCATCTGATGTTTTGCATACATTTATTTTTCTTGATACACTTTAGAAATACTCAAATTTGCTAGACTGCCATATGGTATATAGTTCTACACCTTTAGTTTGTTTTATGGGCCATTCTGCTATCTTTAAATTTATCAGCTGAAAATTTCTTCTAAAACTATGATTTTTAAAAAATTATAAAAGAATATGAAATGAAAAAAAATACCCTGTGAGGAAGAAAATAAGATGAAATGCTTTTACCTTTTATAATTTCGGTAGATTTCAGTAGGAGGTGGTTCTTGGCGATTAGATTACTGAGGACGAAAGTTCCCAGCTGGATGCAGATTTTAGGGTTGATACGGAATGAACGGAGGAGTAAAGGGCCTTCTGGGGAACCCAGCACCTCTTGCTCTGCCTCAGGTGTTCATCTGTACTTTGGAAACCCCCTTCTGCACGCAGTGAACGTCTGTGTGTTAGGGCCCCAACGCTCAGCATAGCAGGCCATCTTAGCAGGACTCAAGGTACTTTAGTTCTGAGAGGTAAGGTGGGGGTCTCCCTAGGCATTCCCAGCTCCTCATTGCTCCTGTGGTGCCTCTGTCTGACCTGCTGGACACCCCACCCTTTCTGCCAACGTAGAGAGGACCTGCTGGGTTCTTTGGATTTTGCTGAATTTAACCTACTGTCTGTCTAAATTCTCTGTGTCTGCCAGGCCTTTCCTGGCTAGCCAGAGTCTAGGCTTCTTGCCACCTATGTATTGGCATGAAAAATGAGGGTTTAAAAGAATGATTTTAAACCTTTATTGTATTGCCAAAGAGAAAGGGATGGGAACCATTGGAGCAATTTCTAACTGACCTCTCAGTTAAATTGCTTGGTTGGTTTCCCATCACCTTTATACCTCTAGGGGCATTTCTCGCTTTGGCATCTATGAGCAGTTTCTATTTTTATCTCTTTTTTTCCTTTTTTCTTTCTTTTAGTATCTTTGTTTTTTTTACTTAAAAAATTGAAGTGAAATTACATAATGTAAAATCAACAATTCATTGGCATGCAGTACATTTGCCTATTCTGAACACTTCATATAAATAGAATCATATAATTTATGATCTTTTGTGTCTGGCTTCTTTCACTTAACGTGTCTTTGATGTTTGTCCAAATTTAGCATGTATCAGTACTTCATTCCTTTTTATGGCTGAATAATATTCCATTGTGTATATACCACATTTTGTTTATTCATTCATCTGTTGATGGATATTTGGGTTGTTTCCACCTTTTGGTTTATGAGTAGCGCTGCTATGAACATACGTGTCCCAAGCATTTGCTTGAGTACGTGTTTCCAGTTCTTTTGTGTATATGCCTAGGAATGGAGTTGCTGGGTCATGTCATCATTCTGTGTCTAACTTTTTGAGGAACTGTTTTTCACAGCAGCTGCCATATTTTAGAATACAGGAGTATCCCAGTTTTCCCACATCCTTGTCAACACTTGTTGTTTTCCATTTTTATTGTAGCCATCCTGGTGGGTGTTGAAACAGTATCTCATTGTGGTTTTGATTTGCATTCCCCTAATGACAAATGATGTTGAACATCTTTATGAGAAGTTTCTTGATAAGTCAGTACATGATGGCTGCTATGATGTCAGTGACTAAGATACACTTTGTCATGGAATATTGGAATGAAACAGACAGCATCTCTTGCCCTATCCTAGTTTTCTGTATGTGCTGTGAACCTCTTGCCCAGTGTCAGTTCTATGTGAACTCTCACTGTTATGCCATCAAGAATTTTAGGGGGCACCCATTTTAGTCTGGTGGGAAGAAAAAAATCTATCGGTCATTTCTAAGTCTAATCCTGAGAAGCAAATAGTGTTACAGTTGACTAGATGAGAATTTTTAGAATTTATTTCCCAAGGATCCAATGGCTTTAAAGTTAGTTTTTAAGGTACTGAGGAAGGTACCAGTGACATTTAAGTTTTTATTTTTGGAAGATTATTGATTTTTATTTTAAGTTTGAGTGGTGGCAGTTACATTCAGAATCAAATACTCTTTCTTCTTTCTATAAAATATGCTTCCTTCTTCATTGTTTTGTAGTGATATGTCTTCCCAATCTAGTTCTACACTAGGAAGCAGATAAAATGAGTCTTAACACCCGAATGTGTAAGATTTTCTCACTTTGGTTCTGCAGTGTTTATATAAAAGAACAAGAGAGGAGAGAGTCCAGCCCGGCCTTAGCAACACGTTACCTTGATCACCGTCGTTACTGTCAATGTGTGTATTTTACTTTTATAACTTACTCTCCTTTTGACTTCACTCTTGAGCTGCAAATCCATATAAAATAGCCTGCATTTCCATTTCTCATTTCTATGCATCAACATTAAAATGTTACTTGGTTCAAAAGCAGGCAAAAGTAACCTGTGGCATTAAGCTTCGGGAAAGAGGTTTCCGTTGGGGGAGGTGGCTGGAATTAGGCGTGAGAGGGCTCCTGCAGGGCTGGTATGTTCCTTCCTGCTCTGGGTCACCTGGGTGTGACACTGTGTAAATTCAGGGAACTGTACCGTTATGATTTATTCTCTTCCTGCATTTACGTTACACTTTTGTACATATTTTACTGAAGAATAAGAGGAAAGAAAAAAACCCCGCTTCTTCCCCAGTACCCTATATGTTCTTGATTTTAATATAAAGGCTGCCTGATTTGAGTAAATGGAAAAGTCTTTAGTCTTGATACGGAGAGAAGGGAGGAAAGGGATTGATTTTTTATTGGATATTTCCCATGGAGTCAAGCTTTCTGTTACAGAATGCATTATCTCATTTGAGCTTCACAGCAAACCTGTGAAACGTTATTCCTATCTTGCAGATGGAGAAACTGAAGCCCAGGAAATTTAAAAAATGTAGGGAGGCTCATATTGCTCTAAGTAATGAAGTCAGGAGCTGGCCTGAGGGCTGTTGTCTAGTTTCAAAGTTCTCTCTACAGTACGGGGGTCTTTTTCACCTAGTCAGAGTTCGATTACTATTTATTTAACGGAAGGAAAGTGCTGCCGTGCTACTCAGTGGATCTGGTTTGTGCTGGTTTGGTGTAGCATACAAGTTTGCAGATGGGTCCCTGGAAGTGGAATTGACAGGACTCCCACCCACTGGTTCCTCCTTCCTCTCAGCGCTCAGCTGGCCTTCAGTTGGACAAGGCTGAGGAATCTTAAGAGCTACTGACAGATTGACGGCCTGTTAGCCGGAGAGTACCTCTCCTGCGAAGGTTGCACCAGGGCTGTTCTCATTTAGAGCCTGGTGTCTGAATGCCTCGTCCGCCTGAAAACTGGCAGGAATAATGGACTGTTGGGGAGGCTGGATTGAACAGGATCCTAGTGAGCTGTCAAATGTGGTTGTTGAAATGGTTTCAATATGAACTATCAGACTGTTTAGGAACAGAGAACAAGCACAGTACATTCTATTTATGGCATTCACACTCTTGTAGCTAGAACCAAGATATAGCATGTCCCTGGCTCAGATTTAAATTAGAATATTCTGGCATGTACAGATTAACTGAACAATAGATTTGAAAGACAAGTAAAAGCCCCAAATTCGAATTCTCAAATATGGGGGTGGTGGGGTGGAAGGGAAAGAGAAGGAGAGGGAGAGGAGGAAAGGAAAAGAGGAAGAGAGTAAGAGATGTAGACATATGTTGGATTATATATATTTATGTATTTATTAATATTACAATATTAGAGTGCAATTTGAGAATGTTTCAGTCATCAGATGAACCAAATGAACTGATTTTTATTTACTCACTGTGGGAATGGCAAAGGCATTCTACTGTTATGTATTCAGTTGTGAACTATTTTAACAAAACTCCTGCTGTGAACAACTACTGGATTGCATTGCTTTCCTGGGGCTGAAAAACCTGTTTAAATAGATCTTTTAGATCTTCTGAAGTCATTTTAGCAACCCTGAAAGGCTACGGGTTTTTCAATGAAATAGATGTGTCCTTTCGCCAGGTCACTAAAATTGTGCCCTATTAGACTGTTCACTGCCACACAGTGGAACTGGTGACATGCAGCAGACAGAGCGTGTGTTTGTATGCAAAGGTGTGGCTTGCTCTTACTGTGGAGAGAAAGACGGGCAGGGCCAAGATGGGGTGGAGCCCCACCACTGACCCCTGCTCTGCCCTGGCGGCCCGGGTGGGTATGGCACTGAGGTGTGTGCTCAGGGCTTGAGAACCCACGGAATCTGGAGTCAGACTCAACTCAGAGTCCCACCCCATCTTTCACCAGCAGTGTGATTTTTAATCTTTCTCAGTTTTTTCTCTCCCATCATCTGTAAGAGAGTGACAAGACCTATCTTGAAGGAATATTGTGAAAATTAAATTAGATAATATTTACAGTGACATCAGTAAATGTTAATTCTGTCACTTGTCTCCCCTGACCCCCAGTAATTTGAATGGAGGAAATAATACTGGTGAAAGTGTGTTTAACTCATATTTAAAATAGAGTCTAATAAATAACCTTAAAGAAAATATATATTAAAATAGTTCTAGTTGGGGGGCTGTTAGGTTTGAAAGTGTATTAGTTATT
>VMDR010010071.1:0-31769 GCA_007922815.1 Macrotus californicus | reverse complement strand
TTTAAACCCCACACCACTAAGGCGAGGCAGTATGAAGTGGTAGAAGGAAAATTGCCACCAAGTTAAAGTTATAGCCCATGTTCTACAACTAACTGTAACTTGGAGCATGTCACTTAACCTCTTAACCTCTATGCGTACTTCTGTGTTGGCTCTTACTTCATTAATTCATAAATGCTCTTTGAATTCCTATGTGGTTCTGATGCAACATCAGTTTCCTGCAATGACCAATAGGGAAGAGTAGTTGATCCACCAGTCCTGGGTTTCCACAGCTCTGGGACTCAGATCCATCTTCAGTTGCCTGAGCACAGAGATTTTACTTTTTTTTCCTTACTACTCCTTCATGGCTCTTCTGTTGTTCAAGACACAGACAGAACTGTGCTCCTAACAGATACCTCGGCGGGCACAGGTAACCCTGCTGATCAACTCCTCCTGAGAAACACCTGATAGATTTCAATTTCAGTATGTCCATTGGTGTTCTGTACCATATTAAGGATTTTCTCAGACTTTCATCCTTTCCTAAATTCCCACCCAAATTGCAGCCCAGTGGAATAGGAATGGAAATTAACTAAGAATGTTGTCCAGAATCAAATGGGAAAATTTTTTTTAGCTTCAGGTAATAAAAGTAAAAAGGCAGGGTGATCTTTGAATTTTCCTGGAGAAGACTAAAATGTTCTGTATTAGTTGCTACAGGTACCCAGGAAGGCATTCCATGCCCCCCTTTTATTAAATAAGAGTTTCTTCTTCCCTACACAGCCCTTTTAATACAAGTGAAAAATTCCAAAATCCTCATTTGTTTAGCCTGAAAATCCCCTGCACATTCCCACAAACTACTTCCTTTTCTCTCCTTTTAGCAAGACTCCCCTCTCTCTCTTTAATGAAGAGAAGTTCAGAGGGTTTTTCCCATGAATAGATGGCAGGCACCTGGGAGTTATGAATTTTAAAGTGATCATTTTCTTTCAGCCATGCCGGACAATGGGCATCTCCTTTTGACTCACTTTCACAGCTTTGAGAGGCTCTCAGATCAGCCACATTCCAATCGGACTGGAGTCAGATCAGAGCTGTGCTGGACCGCATCAAGGTCTTGCACAGAAAGACAAGGAGCAGATGGCCGGCACGAAGCCCTCCACCCCCTTTCAGCGCGTCAAGGCAGGCAATGTGGGAAAGCGCTCGCCCTGCATTGCCTATTGATCCCTGAATAGAACCACCGCATGCCACCAGCCTGTAGGTATGAACCTCTGTTAACAGATGGTGAGATCATTATGAGCAATTAATTCCTTTAATGTATCAGTGGGAACATGTTGGAAAGGATGATGCAAGCACTGAGTGAATAGTGAACTTCTCACTCCTGGGGGGAGCAGTGAGCTGGAGCTACCTTGGGGGGCTGCTGAGAATATCTTCCCAGGCTGCAGCCTTATGGCTCCAGACAGAAGCTGGGAACTGACTGCACAGAACTGAGGTGTGGTTTTCATTAACTAATTGGGAATCCTTCCTTTCCTTGTGATTAATGCCAGATTTGTCTCTGGGTCATTTTTACACACAGGAACCATCCAAAGATATAAAGACAAACAAAAAACAATGTCAGTAAGTCTGAGATGCATGGAGAATTAATTCACAGAAATCAGCAGAGTATCAGGTCATGAGTCACTTTTGCTAAACACAATTGTAGTGACAGTTCTAAATTTAAAATTAACATTTCTTTCTTTCAACACAGATAAAGAGTGGTAAAACTGTGCACATCCCAGTGTTTGAGTCTGAAACGTGAATGTTTAGATACATTATAAATGGGTAGACTTAAAGGAAGGTATTTTTCATAACAAGAATGCACATATATAGTGAATTTGAGCACGTGACATTTGTAGCAAATTGCTGTCCCTCGTATAAGATGAAACACTCTTAAAATCTCAGTAACAACATAAAAAAGACTGTCAGTGGCCCAATGGGAAAAATTGGCACCCTCTTATTCAGATATTGCTCTGATTAATGATCAATAAAATAATAACCTTATACGTTTCTATACTTTTTAAAAATAATAGTTTGTAGTGGGAGTGTTTTTCTTTCACAGGGAAAAGAAAAATCTTAGAACACAGCATGCTGATCATTTGGGTAGCCTTTGATTTTAAGAAAATAGGAAATACAGGAACAGAAAATTCTGGCAACTATTCACTTAATTCATATTTAAATGACACTTTTTGCTTGTAATTAAGACACTCAAGTAGTGTCTCCGTTCATGAAATTTACATAACTGTACAATAGCTTGCCTAAATGAACAGCAAATGGCAGTTAACCTTGAAGTGTATTATCTTAATTGAATAAACCTGGCTTTAATTCAATAAATTAAAAACATAGAAATAATATCACAAAAGACTTTTAAAAACAGACTTGCCATCCCCCCTAAATACAGCATGGTACTGTTCCTAGTTGTGCTGGAATGCTCAGGCATTTTCCAGTAAGATTTTCCAGTAAGATTTGAGAACTCTGAAAGCATTCTGGTATTCCCGTTCACTATTTTCCATCATTGCTTCCCAATCAAATCAACGTCACTTCCTAGGAATTATTGATAAGCATATCCAAACACTGAATCAAAATAAAGAAGCATGCTTATTTGAGATGGTTCCTCATCTGGGTTTCCAATTTCTGTGTCAATCACCATGGGAAATTTGGCCTTCCCTTTTTTCCAATTCTGTATTACTGTATGTCCTATGGCATAGAAAAAAAGGCAAAGTAGAGGAAAATAGGTTTCTTATCTAAGAAAGAGACATCCCCACTACTTTTCCACTGAAATCAAATTTACGTGGACTGTGAAACCCTTCAGTGTCAGGGAAGTGACAAAAGAGGCTGGCTGCTCCTCCCCCAAAGTTTGTGGCATTAATCAGCACAATCGTGTTTCAGGGATTATATAGCTATGGAGAAAAAATCATGCAATATGTTTTTATTTGCATGAAATAAGTTAATGAGGCAACACCTGTATCTTGTATCAGTTTACGGGGCAGGGAGGGGAAGCAGACAAACACAGGTGTTCTAAGAACATCGTGGTAGAATTTTATACACTAATTTTAAAACCCTAAAACCTAAAATCATCTATCAGAATCCAGCAGTGTACATTGCTAAGGAATCACCCATGCACACACAGACATAAAAATCAGTGTGAGGAAATTCCTGGTTTCTTGGCTAGCAAGGAAAAAAAAGCCGTAATTCATTCTTTCCTCGTTCTCACAGTGTTCACTATTGTACCATCTGCAATATACAATGTACATGCTCAGCCATAACACGTACGGCTGGAAAAGAAGCATTCACACTGTGAATTACCATTTTTCCCAGCATCTAGCCCTAGTCAAAGACAGCACAATAATAAACTAGAAGCTCCTTTGTCTGTTAAACATTGTTCTTCATTACTACATGAAAAGCAAATTGTCTTTGTATAGAGGAAGAGTGGCACATACAGCCATGGGAGTGGGGGGAAGGGATTGCCTCTCTCACTGACCACCTCACAGACACAGAAACCACTCATCGATCTTTCCCTGCTGGCCCACCCAACTATGTCTTCCCAATCATTTCATCTACAGGCACGTTGGGGAGAGATACCTTGTTCAGTTGAGAGAGACGGTGGATTTAGAGACTCACTGGATGTTTGTGCGCTGAATATTCTGAAGCTTACATCCACAGATTTCTTTGAAATCATTTCAGTGTGTCCCTTTTAATGTTTGGAAGAATTGAAGTTTATCAGAAGCCTTCTTTTTTCCTGCAGCTAAATATACTCAGCAAGTTATTACGGGTTATTTGGGCTCTCAAGAGCCAAATGAAAAGGGAGCAAACACTTGGAGCAGTAAATGTATATATAATATACATGTACATATAATATATACACAAAAGTAATATGCATGGCTAGTACACAGTAATAGTTGTCTGAAAGTTAAGAAAATGTATGGATTAGACCAGAACTACCCATTCAAGGAAAGGGTCCTTATAATGGAAATCAGTTACTTACTAGAAATTAATGATTTTGAGATTTTTTTCTTTTGGATGTAATAAATCCCAACAAATTGTGTGACACAATAAGCTTGCTCGCAAAAACTTTACTAAATTCAAAGAGCAAAACTCCCTCCTTGTTTGGAAGCCAATGGCCAGACTCAAGTTCTTAATTCAAATCTCAAAGTAAATTACCTCTTAGTGACATCCGATATGACCCTCAAATAGATCATTTCCGTATTGTGTTGCCAGAGAGATCTGCCAGGAGAGGTTGAAGGGTACTCTACCAGACACGAAGTGGATGGCCAAAATCATGTCTCTTAACTCTACTAGCTAGAGACTAGCTGGACAAAATAAATTGCCTGAATATCAGTCCAAAAGTAGTTCAGTTTGTATATTTACTGTTAAAAAAAAGTTGAGATCTCATCAGAGACTGGTAAAAATCACTGAGGGGAAAGTGGCCAAAGGTCAGCTCTGAACGTAAGGCAGCTGTTTCTATATTGTTGCATTTTGCAGTGCAGTTTTCTTTACGATTGCTGGTTTTTCTTGCCTGAATATGGAAATAATGCCTGGCTCACCGAGTTATCATGACACTTCAAGGAACTCACATCATAAAATAACGACTATGGCTCTCTCTGTATAGTAGTTTCTCAATAAATGCCAGTTGGTTTTCAGGTATAGATTAACATTTGATTTTAATCTAGGGGGAAATAGTGTGTAGTTACCAACCAGTACACGCACATTTGTTCTCTCCCTAGCAGAGACGCAACTTTTGTTTATTTTTAATGTGCAATGTTGAAATGACAGCTTGAGAAATTGTCAAATGTTTGTGAACATAATTATGACAATCCTTTTCAACTCTGAATTTCTATTACACTAGAACATCCTTGAGTATATCTCAAATTCATATACTCAACCCAGAAATCAAGTCCACTCACCTAGAGCTGACAACTGCACTAAATCTCAATAGAAAGCTGCCTATGCATTTTTACCATGTGCCATGGGACCCAGGGCTAGCTTTGACTTAGGCTGATCCTATGCATTTTTACCATGTGCCATGGGACCCAGGGCTAGTTTTGACTTAGGCTGATCCTATGCATTTTTACCATGTGCCATGGGACCCAGGGCTAGTTTTGACTTAGGCTGATCCTGTGTAAATAAGGCACTGATGTCACACCAGAAGAGAGAGAGGGATAAACCTAGTCCATGCCCATGAGAAAGTGGTAGAAATGCATGAGTCACATTGGAAACATCTGTCTTTAATCTCAACTTAAGGACTTCTCAGGCTAAGGGGCAATCTGAATCATATGATCAACTCACTGATTTAAACTATGTTCATTTGTCTCAATTCTACTGATACGGAGAAGGATAACTAATGATTTCTGTTTTTCAACAATGCTGCTTGTTTTTACAGTTTGCGTACTGGCATCCAAATTGTCACAATAAGCATATTTTTTTCTTTTAATTTTCAACTTGAATGCTCCCATCTTAATTTGGAATGACAACATTTGTTCCTAAACTCATAAAACAAGCATTTAACTAATAGTCCTTACAGGTCTGGTTTTCCTCACTTGCAGGAAAAACATGCTGAACTTCCTGGCTCTGGCTCCTCACATTAAGACCCTCCCTTTCCATTATCTTTTCTCTTTCTCTCCCTCTCCATACTTTTTCTCTATTATCTCCAAACAAACAGGGCACATCAGTCTAGGGCAGTCATTCTCAACTCTGGGCAATTCGGCCCCCAAGGGACATTTAGCAATGTTTAGAGACAATTTTGGTTGTCACAACTGGGTGAAGGAGATGATACTGGCACCTAGCAGGTAGAGGCCAGGGATGCTGTTGAACATCCTGCAACGCACAAGGCAGTCCCTGTGCCAGCTTTACAACAAAGATGAGTGGGCCCCAAAGGTTGAGAAACACTGGTGTAGAGGGGAGCCCCCCAAAACTAGTGTTATGTCATTTGTGTCTGTCTACTCCCACAGCTGTCCTTTCCCTCATGCTGAGCTCTTTCAATACATCTCCCCTGTGGCCATTTTCCACTGCTCTCTTATTTCATAATCATCCGTTCACCTTCCTCCCCAACAAGTCATTGCAACTATTCTCTTCAGAGTCACTAACCTCCTGAACTGTCAAATCTCACAATCCAATCAACACTTGCTTGTCCTTTATTTTGACATCTATATTGCATTTGAACTGTCGACCATTTTCTCCTTCTCATAACTCTCTCATCCCTTGGCACTATTAACACCATCCTCTTCGAGTCATCTTCATCATCATCATCTCATCCATCAGCACAACTGCTAACATCTCAGGCCCCATTTCATTCTGTTGTCAATTTAAGTTTCCTCCCATCACAGAGGTTTCCTTGCCTGCCCTACCCTAAGTCACACTGTCTGATCTTTCCTCTTAACTCGCTTTGTTTTTTCATAGCATTTACTACTATCTGGTATTATATATTTATTTTTATTGTTTTATCTTTAAACTATAGTTGGTATACAATATAATAATAACTTTTGGTGTACAACCTGTGATTAGGTATTTATCTAACCTACAAAGTAACCATTCAGATAAATGCAGCACCCATCTGACACCACGCGCACTCATTACAATATTATTGAGTGTATTTCCTCTGCTGCACACTGCATTCCAATGACCGTTGTGCAACCACCAACGTGCACTCCTGAACCCCTTCACCTCTTACCCCAATTCCCCAAACCTGTCTCCCATCTGACAATTGTGGGAATGGTCCCTGCATGTATGAGTCTGCCACTTTTCTGCTTGTTTATCTATTTTGTTTTCTAGATAGATCACAAAATAGATATCTAGAATCAAAATATAATCAAAGTCATCTGGTGTTTGCCCTGTCTGACATATTTCACCTAACACAATACACTTTAGGTTTATCCCTGTTGCCCCAGGTGGCAAGATATCATTCTTTTTCATGGCTGATTCATATTTGATTGTTCCACTTCTTTATCTAGTCATCTGTTGATGGACACTTAGATTGCTTCCAAATCTTGGCCATTGTAAATAATGCTGCAATAAACATCTCATATGGATGTATATGTCTTTTTGATTTACTGTCTTGGGTTTCTTTGCATATATGCCCAGAAGTGGAATTGCAGGGTTGTTCTTTGTCTCTTCTTATAGACTTTGTTTTAAAGTCCATTTTGTCTGGTGTAAGTTTTGCAACCTGAGCTTTTTGTTTTGTTTTGTTTCCATTTTCAGGAAATATCTTTTTCCCTCCCTTTACTTTCAGTCTGTGTGTATCTTTCAAGCTGAAGTGGGTCTTTTGTAGACAGCGTATGTAAGGGTCTTGTTTTGTTATCCATTCAGTCACTGTGTGTCTTTTGAGCATTTAACCCATTTGCATTTAAAGTAATTGTTGATAGATACGTACTTATTGTTATTTTATTATTCATATTTTTTATCTTTTCTTTTTCTTCTTATTCTTTTTTTTTAAGATTTTTAATTTATTTTTAGAGAGGGGAAAGGAGACAGCAAGAGAGGGAGAGAAACATAAATGTGGAGTTGCTTCTCACACACCCCTACTGGGAACCTGGCCCACAAGCCAGGCATTTGCCATGACTGGGAATCAAACCAGCAACCCTTTGGTTCGTAGTGTGGTGCTCAATCCACTGAGCCACACCAGCCAGGGATTTTTCTTCTTATTCTTAAGAAAGACTCTTTAACATTCTGTAATATAGGTTTGGTGGTGATAAACTCCTTTAGCTTTTTCTTGTCTGGGAAACTCTTTGTCCTTCCAGTCTAAATGTTAGCTTTGCTTGGTAAAGGAATCTTGATTGTAGATCCTTGCTTTTCATCTCTTTGAATATTTCCTGCTAATCCCTTCTGGCCTGCAAAACTTCTGTTGAGAAATCAGCTGACAGTCTCATGGAAGCTCCTTTGTAAGTAACTAACTGCTTTGCTTTTATGACTTTTAAGATTCTCTCTTTGTCTTTAACCTTTTTCATTTTAATTATGATGTGTATTGGTGTGGGCCTCTTTGGGTTCATATTGTATGCAACATTCTGTGCTTCCTGAACTTGCATGCCAATTTCTTTCATCAGGTTAGGGAAGTGTTTTGTCATTATTTTCTCAAATAATCTTTTAATTTCTTGTTTTCTCTCTTCTTCTTCTGGCACCCCCATTATGCAAATGTTGGTATTCTTGAAGTTGTCCTAGAGGCTCTTATGTTATCCTCATATTTTTGGATTCTTTTTCTTTTTGCTGTTCTGATTGGGTGTTTTTGCTTCCTTATATTCTAAATCACTGATTTGATTTTCTGCTTCATCTATTCTACTTTGTTTTCTTGTAATTTATTCTTCATTTCAGTTTGTGTAGCCTTCATTTCTGACTGCTTCTTTTCTATGACTTCTATGTCCTTTTTTATGCTGTTGAAGTTCTCACTAAGTTCCTTGAGCATCCTTATAACCATTGTTTTGAACTGTATCTGGTAGTTTTCTTGCCTCCATTTTGCTTGGTTCTTTTTCTGGAGTTTCGTTCTGTTCTTTCATTTAGGACATGTTTTTTTGTCTCCTCATTTTGGCCACTTCCCTGTCTTTGTTACTATGTATTAGGTAGAGCTACTACATCTTCTGACTTCGTAAAATGGCCTTGTGTAGTAGGTGTCCTGTGGGGCCCAGTGGCATAGTCTCCCCAGTCACCTGAGCTGGACATTCTAGGTACACTCCATGTGTGGGCTGTGTACACTGTCCCATTGTAGTTGAGCCTTGATTGCTGTTGGCACGTCACTGGGAAGGATTGACTCCCACGCTGATTGGCTTCAATGGCCAGCTACAAATATAGTGAAGGAGCAGCTACGCATGGGTCAATCCCATGGAGCAGAGCTTCTTTCAGTGGGGCTTTGGTGCCCATCAAGTTTGCCTCTTGAGCGTGTCACTTGTGGAGGTGGTTGGGTCTTAATCTGGCCTGGTCTAAAGCTGTCCACTGTCTCTGGGGCCTCTTCGTGCAAGGTCAGTCACCACCTATACCTGCCTAGGGCCACCTAGTATGAGCTACAGAGTGATTTACAGATGGCTGCTACTTTTGCTGGGCTTAGAGGTACCTAGGAGAGGCCAAAGTGCAAACCAAGGCCGGCTGCCATTAGTGCCAGGCCTAGGGCCAGCAAGAGGTATAGGGTATGCAGAGGCCAAATACTGCTTGTTTAAGAGATTTTAGGGAAATCTGAAGCATGAGCCAAGATAGGTTGTTTATATGGAAAAGCCACTGGAAATGATTTGGGTGGGCCTGCAAACTGGGTTGGGTAGGGTCTCAGGGAATCACCAGGATAGGGAGAACAGTGATAGCCAGGTTGATGGAGACTCAGATATGGCACTCACCTGATGGCTCTGTGGCTCTGTTGAGGGAGGGCTCAGCAAAGGATGGCCTCAACAATGGCCTCTGCCAGCACTTCTGTCTGGGAGAATGCTGTCTCTCCAGCCCTCATCCTGAAGCCAGACAGTTCAGTTCCTCCCCTTGTGTCCCTGGAGGCTTTTGAGCTTCATCCCAGCACTGGAGCTCAGAGCAAGTGAGTCCCAGTAAGTCCAGGTATAGGCCCTTTAAAAGGAATGCCTGGGATTCCAGTAGTCCTTTGTCTCACTCAGCCACAGCCCCCAGGGGTTTTCACAGGCAGAAATGAAAACTTCTGTGGATTTCTTCTCCCAGCACTAGAACCCTGGGCTGAGAGTTCTCAAATGGGACTGGGACTCCTCACTTATTAGGAGGAACCTCTGCATTTAAGAAATCCCTCCTAATTTTAAACAGCTACACATGGATGTGGGACTAGCCCTTCCATGTCTCTAGCTCTCCTACCAGTCTCTATGTGGTTTCTTCCTTATATCTTTATAGGATTTCTGTTCAGCTAGATTTCTGGTGTCCTGAGTGATGATTCTCTCTTCACACACTCCCTCTTCCCCAAGAATACAAGCTTTGTGACAGCATAAGAACAGCATTTGTTTGTTTACTTCTATGTGATTACTGCTTAGCACTACACATGCATATTTGTAGAATGAATAATTTAATGAAAGAATAGATGAGTGAATAAAGGAATTAATGAATAAATGGGGGTGGGAGGGAATCTCTGAAGTACTTTCTACTTGCCAGCACTCTGCTTAGCACAGTGTCCAATCCTGGTAGTATCTGTTTACTTAAAATTTTTGCCTTGTAAAACATTACCCTAAGCTGATATTCCTACGTCCATGACCACTTCTCTGTCACCTTTGATGCCTCCTCTGGCCACTTAACTATTACCAAGTTTCCCTCCTCAATGGCATGCCCTCCCCTTGCTCTGCATTCTCTTTGACAGCATGTCCCAGTGGCCCACCAGAGGGACTCTGATAGGATTCTGTGTGTCATACCCCACATCTGTAGAACAAGCTCTATCATGGACAGTTCTGGCAGACCAAACACACTCTAGGTCAATGCTGTTGCTGGTGAATGTTTCAGCAATGTACAATATTTGCAAAGATCTTGAGGAAGGAAGGAACACTGAACATTTGGGGAAGTGAAAAATGCCTGTGTGGCCGAAGTGAAGAGACCAAGGGTACAATAATGATAAAATATAATTATAAAGAAATTTTCAGTGGAGGCCATGTTAGGTGTATTTCATTGTCCAAGATGGATGGACAAAGAAATTACAGATAAACTGAGGTCCCCTTTGTTGCTAAAGTTCTGTGACTTTGTAATCACAAGCACTGTCTAAATATTGCTGATGTCTGTGTCCCTGTCAAACACCTTCATTTCACCTTTCAAATCCCCCTTTTCCTGGCCTCCTTTCTGAGGTTCCCCATGGTCAATTCCACTATTCCTGTTTACTTGAGAAAACAAGTTCTCAGCTTTATTTTTTCAAATAATGATCTATATTTAAGATTAATCAGAACAAGAAATTTTATTCCAAAGTTCTAAGAATCACATGGAACTTAAATTGTATGTAACAAAGCACCAGTTTTGGAAGCAGCCATAAAACTGAAAGAGATGTCACTTGCCTTCCCCACTGCTGCATAGCTATGTTTTCTTCTTCAGTCGTTTTCCTGCTGCTGGCTCATTTTCCTTCTGTCCAGGCTCTTTGTGTGTGTGCATGGACATGTGCCAACCATGGAAGTATCTGTGCACATCCCCAGAATCTGAGCTTCAGGGTGTCCTTAGATGTCACCTACTTTTTAAATTTCAAACAGATGAACCAACAAGTACTAAATAAAGAAAAGATGACTTCTATTATGAAGATTTGATAATCACATTGATTATTTTTAAAACATTCTGCCCTGGCTGGTGTGGCTCAGTGGATTGAGTGCTGGCCTGCAAATCGATGGGTCTCTGGTTCGATTCCCAGTCAGGGCACGTGCCTAGGTTGCAGGCTGGGTCCCTGGGGTGGGGAGGGGGGGTGAGAGACAATCACACACTGATGTTTCTCTCCCTCTCTTTCTCCCTCCCTTCCCCTCTCTCTAAAAATAAATAAAATATTTAAAAAAACCTTTGAGAAAAATAAGCAGATATTATGAAGAAGAGTGAGTTTGAGCTCTTTGGAAACTCTAACATTAGACAAACATAACATATTATTGTTATTAATAAATAATTACTTGTATTTAGCCCTGGCTGGGTGGCTCAATTGATTGGACCATTGTGCCATAAGCCAAAACAGTTGTGGATTCAATCCCTGGTCAGGACACATACCTGGATTGTGGGTTCAATCCTTTGTCAGGGCACATACAGGAAGCAACTGATCAATATTTCTCTCTCCTTCCTTCCTCTCTCTCTAACACCAATAAACATACAAGTATTCTCAGGCAAGGATTAAAAAAGAAACATTGCTTGTATTTATGTTTGGCCTTTCACATTTAGACACACTGTGTGATTTAAACAGGATTATTGGGAGCTGCTTTAAATGTGAGTGGGAAGTAAATTCTACAGAGAAACTAGAAGGAAAAAATTACTTTTCTCTTTCTGAACTTTTTCCTTTCTATCTTCTATATTAATATATTTGCACATTAAGTTACAGAGTTAATATTCTGCTTAGAAAGAATCTTACACCTGCCATACTATGCAATGAATTTAAGTGATTAATGAATTAACAGCTGGAAACACTGAGTGTTTCTATTGCCCAGGTGTATTTTAGCGTATTTTCAACTCAGAGGAATAAAAGAGGTAGTAGAGACCACTTGGAATCACTAATAATAATTACATACATTTAGATAAAGAAAATTTGATATTAGTTGTCAGAGAAAATAGTCAAAACCTTGCAATATTTTCTGGGAGAAGATGCAACAGGTGGAACTCAGAACCTTGCTTATCCAACTAGTCCGGGCACCGCGAAGTTTAAGGCTGATCATTGTAGAAAGCACTTGGTTTGCAAAATTGTCGAGGGACGAAATGACTTAATCAACCTTTCACAGTTTTATCTGAAGTCAGTCTAAGCTTATCATTGTCAAGCCATGCAAGTGATGGCCCCCAGTTGAACAGAACACCCCACTGGGAACAACATGAGTAGCCTTCTCTCTTGGGAAAGGAATATTCACAGACATTGCAGTGGTTTTTGGTTTTTACCCTCAACCTTTACAGGTAGAAACTTAAAAGCCATTTCAAACATTATCTCATTACGCCTTCATTTTTTTAACTGGGAGTTGATTACCCTTATTTTACAAGAGGAAACTGTATTGAGAAGTAACCTCATTTCTCTAATGTTACATACAAAGCACTCCGAGGGGCTGAGAACAGAATTCAAACCCTCCAGTCAATCCGGTCATAATCTCCCCTCTGCTTCAGCATTTGCATAGCATAGTGTTACCACTCAGGCCCTCTCTACCTTTGAAAAATATGAGATATTATTGACAAACAAAAATGCTTTTGTGTACATTTGAAATCCCATCTCTTAAATCAAAGGTGGCTTTTTTTTGAAAGAGAAATAAATTCAGACATTCAAATATAGCAGTGATTGTATTTTACTTATTTATTTTTCTAGTTAGAAAGCTGTTCTGTTTATTAAGAGCCCAAAGGAGTACATCCTTCAAAGAGACAAACTAAGGTAACCCTGACTGTTTTGTTGACTTTGCTAAAGGCAATGGCCCAAAGCTTTAGTAATTAAAACCCATTTAAAATTAAATTAATTTCAGGAGCTTCACAAACCCGTAAATCAGACACATGCAAAATTAATAGCTACAGGTGCATTTTGAAACTAATGGTTTTCAGAGTGAACACAGAGACAACAGAAGGAAGGAGAGTGCAAGAGAGAGAAAGAGGAAAGAGGGAGTGGGAATGAGAGGAGAAAGCACTCCACATTAGCCTGAGAAGCTGGCCTTTGGACCTCCAGCCCACTGTTTCAAAGACAGGATTACATCACTGAGTCAAGTTTCCGGTTGCTGAAGCATCATTCTCTTTTTTCCCCAGAATGGAGCCAAACTGGACCAAGACATTTGAAAATATTTCTCTGGGTAAACATTAAATTTGTACACATTTCTCAAAACTGATCAGAGCTTTCATTGACTATGATTTTAACTTCACAGAAATTAAGCAAATACTTTCTGCAGTAAAGTGTTATGCAAGCTTCACATTAATGAACCTTCTATGCTCTCTTAAGATACAAGAATTCAGATTACAAATGTTGGTTTGGGGAGAAGTGGTGAATATATCTAAACACTGGTCCAACTCTTATTTGAAATGGAAATTATGGAAACTGACCTGTCCTGATGTGAAAAAGAATGTCATCTACAGTCGACTGCAAATAGGTCTCTGAGTCTGACAGTTGGAGATGGGGCAGGAGTATCAGAGAACAAAGGGCATGAAAATAAGTTTCTTTTCTAAAGTAAAGTTTCCTTTCTCTACCTATCCTTTTCCTTTGCAAAATATGTATTTCTAATCAAGTGAGTGACCCGGTACTGAAAATACAATTGCCTAAAGGAAGACTTAAACTCTTTACAGAACCCTATTCTTGAAAGATATTTTAGAGCAGAGGTGTCCCACCTTTTGGTGTCTCTGGGCCACACTAAAAGAAGAAGAGGTGTCTTGGGCCACACATTAAATACACAAACACTAGTGAAAACTGATGAACATAAAAAAAGGTTTTAAGTAAGTTTACAGTTTTGTGTTGGGACGCATTCCTAGGCATCCTGGGCCGCGGCTTGTAGAGGGACCCAGTCCTACCTCTGGTTACATGAAGTAAATTCAACTACACCTCCTTGACTGTGGTTCGTTATCTCTCACCAGCTCCCTTGTAGTTGAGTCAGACAAGTCTATTGTTGGAGACTAACTCTTAGAAAATTTTTCTGCTAACTCCTAATTCTGTTCTCTTGAGCAACATAGGCTATAATATTGTGCACCACCATCTGAATGCAACAGCGTGGTGGTGAGACCTGGAGCTTTGAGGTGACTCAAGGTTCATGCCCAAGGCTAACAGGGATACTTGTGAGGATACAGGTAGGTTACTCAACCTTTCTAAGTGTTGGTTTCCTTACCTGTAAAATTTCCCATAGGCTTTTTGTAAGGATTAATAAAATAATACACTTAGAACAATGTCTAGCATATAATAAATGCTTAGCTAGATTAGCTATTGCAGTGGATTTTGAAGTCACATGGTCCTGAGTTCATATCCCAGCTTCACTCTTTAGTAGCTGTCTTTGAGTTAATTAATTTCTCTGAGCTTCCATTCTCTCATTTTTGACATCTGCCTCACAGGGACTTTGTGATAATTTACAATTTAATGAAAAAACATTGAAGTGTTTAATACAAAGTCTGGCCCTAATTATTTTATTATCATTTCCATCACTGTACACTTAATCAATATTCTCCCTAAAACATGGTTTGGGCCATGGAACTAATAAAACATCCCCAATGCAGTGAGTAGCATCACAAAGGACAATGTGGAGACTGTGTCCCTTGACCTAAATATGATCTAGTTATTAGTGCATTCTAATGTTGTATTTGCCTTTTCTCCTTCTGCCCCTTAGAAATAAGAGTCTGAAAGACAAAATACAAACTTAGGATCTCTTGGTTCTAGCCCACTCATTCAGAGTACGTCAATAAAAGCAATGTATACTGCTCTGGGGGTGGAAGGAGGGTGTAGCACAGTAGAGTGGATGGCTTTATAGCCTGCCACTAGATGCAGCTTAATTGTCACTTACCACTGATTTATTATGGCCTCTGTGCAATCAAACCTCTCCATTAATGATACTCTGTACTTGCAGCCCCTCCCCAGCACTAGCATCACCACCTCAGGTCCGCCTCAGATCATCAGGCAGTAGATTCTCATAAGGAGAACACAGCCTAGATCCCTCACATGCTCAGTTCACAGTAGGGTTTGTGTTCCTATGAGAATCTAATGCTGCTGCTGGTCTGATAGGAGGTAGAGCTCAGGAGGTAATATGAGCATCAGAGAGCGGCTGGCTGTCAATACAGATGAAGCTTCACTAGCTCACCTGCTGCTTACCTCCTGGTGTGCGGCCTGGTTCCTAACAGGCCATGGACTGATCCTGGTCTGTGGCCCCAGGAGTTTAGGGATTCCTGGGTTACAAAGTCCTCCTGACATGCCAAGTTTGCAGGTTCGATCCCCAGTCAGGGCACATACAAGAAGCAACCAGTGAATGCATAAATAAGTGGAACAAATCAATGTTTCTTTCTCTCTCTCTCTCTCTCTCTCTCTCTCTCTCTCTCTCTCTCTCTCTCTCTCCCTTCTTCTCTCTCTCCCTCTAAAAATCAATAAATAAAAAAAAAATTAACATGTACCAAATTAGAATGTTTCCAGTAAAGGTAAGTCACATGACAGTTCTTTTTAGAGACATACAGACATACCTGTACTTAAGTCATTTACCACTCTGTTAATCATCCCACAAACACTTGTCAAGTACCTCCAGACTGCATCAGATAGAGCCCTGCCCTTGTGGGTCTCATGGTTTAGTGGCATCTGGGATCCAAAGACCTGTTCAATTGAATCTGGTTTCTCTTAGATGGGCTTCAAATGGCCTCTATGTGATTCATTCTACATAATCATCCATTCATGTTCCCCAGAAAGGTAAAATGATCTACTTCTTCAAATTCCAGATGTCAAATTGCAATGATAAACTATCTCCATCAAGATGATAGCCCATAAAGGGAAACTGTACTCCCGATTCCAACATAACTGACCAGTGTACATAACTGACCAGTGGTCATTTAGACTCTTTGTTCATCTATAGAGTAAGGGCACTACACTAAATAATCTAAAAAGCCCCTTCTGGTCTAGTTCTAAAATATTATAATTACACTATTCTATCATTAGAATTTCCTGTAGCACAAATTATCCAGGCTATATATCTAAGTCCCTAGGATATATATCTCTTGGATCAGTCATAGAGGAAAACCTCAGTGAGGATTCTTTTTAAAACTCTCAAACAAATATTCAAGAGAAAATTCCTAACACCCCAAGATATGTGTGAACAGCCTCAAAAAAACTCCTGCAGCACACATTGCTGCCTTTCCCACCAGCTATCTCCCCTACCCTCTTTTATTTCTTCCAAGTCACAGAAACCTATTTTGTTCATATATTCACTTGCCATGTCCTTCAAAGGAGTCTAGGCCCTTACCTGATCCCAGAGGTTAAGTGTGCATGGTTCTTGGCCAATTATCATTATTCTAATCCTCTTGTCAGTGATTGGTTTAGGAATAGGCAAATGATTACAATTCTGGACAATTAGATATGAGAATGTAACATGAGGGAAAATCTTGTAAGTGGTTTCTGGAAAGTTTTTCTTTGCTGTTGAAAAGCCATAGGTGAGAGGAAGCTTCTTCTTTTTTTTACCCTTCACTCAGCTGTGCAAGGTGATGCTTAGCGTTTCTGCAGCCATCTTATGACCATAGGAGGTTAAGTCTGAGTATAAAAGTAAGGTTATGAGCATAGCAGAGCAGAAAAATGGAAAACACCCAGGCCCTTCTTGACGTTGTGGAGTTGCTGAATTAACCAATCCTGGAACCACTTGCTTCTAGTCTACTTATTATCTGAGATTTAGTCCTTGTTTAAGACTGTGCCCCTCAAACAATAATATGTATACAAATAACCTGTGTATCTTGTTAAAATGCAGCTACTGATTCAGAAGCTCTGGCTGGGGCTGCGGTTTCTGCATTTCTGGCAAGCTCCCAGGTGATGGTGATACTGCTGGTTATGAGCCCAAACTTTGAGTAAGAACGGTTTAAGTCATTTTAGATAGATTTCCTGTTATTTGTAGTTGAAATCACATTAAGTGATATAATCCTCAGCTCTCATCACCTCTTACCTGTGTTAATAAAATTCAACGAAAGACCTGAAAATTTTAACATTAATTTCAACTGCCATTGACCCGCAGTACATGCTTTGACTCAGTTCCACATGTTTCTGTACCTCACCATCACCAGCACCTTCTCTTCCTCTTCTGCTTTAAGTAAGGCATTCATGGGCCCCAACACCCAGGGTGTGACAAAGGCCTCAGTGAATGCTGGGCGCATTAGCCCTGCTCCACCGCCGAGAGCTTGCCAGCACACCTGGCCCAAAGGTGAAGCAGCTGCATGCACCTCCTTTCCTTCCCTGCCACCTCCAGCTCTAAAGAGAAATGCTTGAGCGCTTTTGCAAATCAAAACCTTTTCATCCTGAATTTGGTGATTCACCCTGAATGGCGTCTTCTTGGAAAGTCTGCAATGCACTATTGTGTAAGATGGGTAAAACTGGCCTGTCTCATTGACAACACTCTTCTTCTCATGTCTCAGGCTGGGCTGGGGGAGGTGAAAGAGTCACAGTAAAAAGGGTTCTTGCAAACGGCCTCCCTCCCCGGTGCAGCCACAGCAGTGTACCTGCGTGGGCTGTGCTGTCTGCCCCGTTGCTATTACCACCCTCTTTGTTCATTACACAGCCGTTGGATGAGAATTAGGTTTCAGCAGGTATGAAGATGGTGCTTGTTTTTAACAAGGCACATTTACAAAGCTTCCATACTAAAAAAAAAAAATACAAACCTGTGGGGGAGGCAGACATTCAAAGGCCATGCCAAATTTGCTTTTCCCCAAAGCAGGGAGAGACAAAGGAACTCTCAAGCATACCTCCCAGACACAAAGAACATGTGTTTACCCTCCAAATTCAAGCAAGTGAACTCAGCTCATTATCCCAGGAACTGGTCACTAATTATATCCAGTTAAAAAAAAATACCTACACTCCCATTCAAAAAGTGAAGAATTGTCTTTGTATTTAGGGTCAACTAACATTTCTTTTAGTGCCAGACATCTCTACATTATGAAATGTCATGTATATTATCTTATTTAATCTTTTCAATAAGTCTGTTGGGTAGGTATTTGAATTAGTAAAAGTCCAGGGTCTAAAATGTGTATATTGAGCCCAAGAGAATTTTACAAGAGGAAAAGATGAAATCGTTCTGGGAAATTATATTAAACAGTTAAAGAGCAATTTTAGAGTGTCAATACTTTGCCCCCAAACAGCTAAAACAGAGCTCTCCTTGGCCCCTGCCTCAGTAGTACAGTCATGCTCTTTGCAGACAGAAGGACTGATGACCAGGACCTTGGCCTGGTACCTTGCATCCCTGGATTTACAATACAACCCATGAGTTTCCTGCTGGGTCGGGACTGTCCACATCAGAGCTTGTAACTAGCCACCCAGAAGGCAAATCCAGCTCACAGTGCCCTTTTGTTTGGCTCCCTCAACCTTGTTCATTTGTATTCATTGCTGGTATTTTAAAATGTAGAAATTTCACATAAAAATCTGTGCAGTTAGGTGAGTTGGCATGTCTGCATTGTCCCAGTCTTAGTCTGAGTGAGTGTGAGTATGGGTGTGAATGCACGCTGCCAAAAAAGGGTGCCCTGTCCAGAGTGTCCCGCCTGGTGTTTTGAGCTTCCAGGAGAGACTCTGCCCACTACGACCCTAAACTGGAATAAGTGGGTTGGAAACTCATTATCTGACTTGTTTTTATTCCCCCTTCTTAAATGTATACCTCATATTTATTTCGATATTTAATATTAGAAGCATTTTGGGTCTTCATTAAGATGTTTGGTGATATTTTTGTGACCAGAAATTTGCCCTAGGAACATAACTCTTGTTTCTGTCAATTAGTCTAGGGCAAAGTCGATCTCACTAAAAGTCAGCTTCCAAGAACCTATTGATAATGTTAAGTGAGGACTTACTGTATATGTCACTCTACAACAAGGTTTCTCAACCTCAGAATTATAGTCACTTTGGGTCAGCTAATCCCTGATTGTGAAGGGCTGTCCTGTACATTGTAGGATGTTTAGCAGATTCCTTGGTCTCTACTCACTAGATGCCAGTGGTACCCTCTACCTCTTACAACACCTGAAAAGGTCTCCAGACATTTCCAAATGTTCCCTGGGTGGCAATGTCCTTTAGCTGACAGCCACACCCAGGCCTCTTCACGAATTTAAGATACTAGCCAAGTCCCTATCTTCATTAGAGTCTGGGTCTCCTACTACTCCATATAGTCCCTCTTACCACTAATGATAACAAGTCTACAAATATAGCTCTGGCTGGTGTGGCTCAGTGGATTGGGTGCTGGCCTGTGAACCAAGGAGTAGCAGGTTCAATTCCCAGTCGGTACACATGCCTGGGTTGCGGGCCAGGTCCCCAGTTGGGGGTGGATGAGAGGTAAACACACTTTGATATTTTTTTAAAAAAGTATACAAATACATGCTGATTTCCTTCAACTTAAGGTTTTGTGTTCCCTTTAGAATGAATATCAGCCTGAGTGAGGTAATATATTAACTATCAGTCATTTATATCTTAAGAGTTTCCAGATCCTTTTTGGGGGGCAATTTTTCATAGGGAATAGGATACAGGGACCATAATATCACTGTGTCCTGAGGGAAAGTTGGTAAGGAAAAGTGATTTTAAGAAGAAAAGGGAACATAAAAAGAGTAACAAACAGCGTACATTACTTTCTTAAGCACCAGCCCAGCAGGCAATCACTTGAAACAAAGCTTTCTGACTCTCACCTGCGCTCACACTCACGCTGAACTTGACTGCTTTGAGTAGAATAGATTTACAGAAGGCCCACCCCACTCCTGCTCAATGACGCACCTCATCAAATCCTGATGAAATCTAGGCGCAATCATATTCTTGTTTTAACTAGTTATTTTGGCAAGGGGTCTTTCTCAGAACTCTACTCCTCATATTGGCAACATAGCTAACAAAAACACACCCATTTGCCAGCTCCCCTCATTGTCTGCCCTAATTAAAAGGGATACTGGTGCTTCTTTTAAAACAGCAGTGGAGGTCAAGGGGCTGCTACAGGGAGAGTGACCCAATGCAGGGGCAATTGCTCCAAGCGTTCTCTTAGCAGGGACAGCAGGATCTGGAGAAGGGCTTTCACACGATGGGCTCTGAGGAGAGTCATTGGGAGAACTTTGGGGTTAGACAAATCTAACTTTATAAGTTACTTATAACTGAGCAACCACAAGAACCTCATGCACCAAAATCTATGGAGTGTGGCTAAAGCAGCACCCGAAGAAAATGTATAGAGACTTAGACAACACTAGAGACCAAGGGGACTGAAAATTAATTAATAAACTCAAAACCTGGAAACAGTAAGTAATTTTTTTAAATAGAAGAAATTGATGAGAATAAAAGCAGATATTAATAAAAATAAGAATCAGTAAAATAAATTTTTTGACAAGTATGATAAAGAGAGATCAGACTTCTGGTCAAGATGGAGACATAGGTAGACATACTTCATCTCCTCACACAACCATAGAAAGAATTACAACCAGATCTCAAGACAAAAAACACCCAGAACCATCAGAAAATCGAGCTGTATAGAAGTCCAACAACCAAGGAATTAAAGAAGCCACATTTATCCAGATGGATAGGAGGGGTGGAGCTGCAGAGACAGGGTGGAGAAACGGTGTGGTACGGAGAGGTGGCAGTGGCAGTGGAATGGCTGGTACCACATTCGTGTATGGTGGATAAAAATCGGAAGGCGTATCTGGGGAGCAAGTGATCCCAGCTCCAGGCCAGATCCTTAGGTTCCAGCAACTAGAAGACAAATCCCCATTACCTCTGGCTATAAAAACCAGTGGGAGTTGGAGCTGCAGAAGAAACTGCTGGATTTTCACTGCTTAAAGGGCCTCCATGAACTTAGAAGGTACCCAAACCCACCTACTCTGGGTTTCATCATCCGAGTAGCAGCTGGAAGGGCACCAGTCGCACACAGGAAGCAGATGAAGTGACTGGAACAGGGCAAGTGCCAGACAAACCTTCAGAAGTCAGGCAGCAGCATTGTCCCCTCTATGAGTCCTCCCCTCACACAGAGCCAAGCAGTGAAGCTGATTGCCCTGCCCTGGCAATTACCTATGGTTCTGCCCCACACAATATACAGGTGCTTTTCTACATAGGCTACACTACTAAGACGGGGAATAAAAGCAGCTCTACCTAATAAACAGAAACAAACACAAAGAGGCTTATAAATTGAGGAGACAAAGGAATATGGCCCAAATGAAAGAACAGAACAAAACCCCAGAAAAAGAATTAAACAAAACGGAGACAGCCAACCTATCAAATACAGAGTTCCATATGCTGGTAATCAGGATGCTCAGAGAACTCGTTGTGTATGTCAAAAACATAAAGGAAGAAATAAAGGTTACACTAAATGAAATAAAGAAAAACTCACAGGGAAACAACAGTAAAGGTTAGGAAGCTGAGATTCAAATCAATAATTTGGAACGTAAAGAAGAAATAAACATTCAGCCAGAACAGAAAGAAGAAACAAGAATTAAAAAAAAAAAAAAGGATAGACTTGGGAACCTCTAGGACATCTCCAGACAAGCCAGAAGGGATGCCAGAAGGAGAAGAGAAAGAGCAAGAAATTGAAAACATGTTTGAAAAAATAATGAGAGAAAACTTCCTTAATTTTACAAAGGAAATAGACATACAAGTCCAGGAAGCACAGAGAGTCCCAAACAAGTTGGGCCCAAAGAGTACCACACCAAGACACATCATAATTAAAATGTCAAAGGTTAAAGATAAAGAGAGAATCTTTTTTTTTTTTTTTTGAATTACAAAGCTACTTTTAATACTTTGGGGTGAGCCCCACAGGAATAAAAAACACTGGGAAGGGGTAACCTCCTCACCCCCAGGACTGGCCCAGGGGGAGAGAGGCTACCTGAGGGGAAGGAAGCACAAAAGGGACCCGCTGCAGACTCAGGGCAATGGGAATGCCATCGGTGCTGGGACCTGTGAGCACTACAGGAGGAAACGCGAGCATGGTGGGACTGGCTCCAGGCACACGGGCGAAGGGCAAGAGGGTTGGACACGAAGCCACAAAGCTACTTGGGTTCCTCCTTCTTCTCGTTTGCCTTTTTCTGCTTCTGCTGCATGATCTCCGAGTCCCTTTGCTTGCGGGCGGCAGCGGAAAGCCCATCATCTCGGCGCTTTCCCTTAACCGAGTCGCTCTGCTTTTTCATATTCTTCTGGCAGGCGAGCTCGCGCTGGTTACCGCAGGTCATGGCGACAGCAGCGGCTCCAGCCTTAAAGAGAGAATCTTAAAAGCAGCAAGAGAAAAGCAGAGAGTTACCTACAAAGGAGTTCCCATAGGACTATCAGCTGACTTCTCAAAAGAAACTACAGACAAAAAGAGACTTGCATGAAGGATTCAAAGTGTTGAAAAGCAAAGACCTACAACCTAAAGTATTCTACAGATCAAAGCTATCATTTAGAATGGAAGGGCAGATAAAGTGCTTCCCAGACAAGGTAAAGCTAGAAGAATCCATTATCACCAAGCCATTATTACATGGAATGTTAAAAGGACGTTTTTTAATAAAAAGAAAATCGCAACCATGAACATTATGCCCTGGCTGGTGTGGCTCAGTGGATTGAGTGCTGGCCTGTGAACCAAAGGGTCCCAGGTCAAATTCCCAGTCAGGGCACATGCCTGGGTTGTGGGCCAGGTTCCCAGTAGGGGGTGTGTGAGAAGCAACCACATATTGATGTTTCTCTCCCTCTGTTTCTCCTCCCCTTCCCCTCTGTCTAAAAACAAATAAATAAAATCTTTTTTTAAAGCCCATGAACATTAAAAAGGCATCAAACTCACAACTATCAACAACTGAATCTAAAAAAAGTTAAAAATTAAAGAAACAAACTAAGCAAACAACCAGAACAGAAACAGAATCACAGAAATGGAGATCATTTGGAGGGTTATCAGCTGGGAGGTGTTAGGGGAGAGAGGGGGAAATGGTGGAAGAATAAGAAGCATAAATGGTAGGAACAAAACAGGGGAAGGTTAAGAACAGCATAGGAAATGGAGAAGTCAAAGAACTTATATGCATGACTCATGATCATGAACTAAGGGGAGAATTGCTAGAGGGAAGAGGGGTACCAGGCAGGGGCATGGGGGGAAAATGGGGCAACTGTAATAGCATCAGCAATAAAATATACTTAAATAAAGACAGCTTAATGTCATAAAGTATGAAAAGGGCTACATGAGCATATTTACAAGTCTGATATAAGAAATCCTATCTGTTCTATACCAGTCAAACCCAACCTGAGACATTTTGCTTGTCTTTACAAGAGAAAAACAATTCTCCCACAATATTGTATGCATATCTCTATTACAGCATATTACCATATCTATTTTTTCATTCATCTTACCCACTAGCCCCAGAACTCTTTCATGGAAGGGACTGTGTTTTATTTATTTCTTACCCTAGAAGTAGGCATGCCTGACATACAGATTAGTGCACACTAAACATTTGATAAGTGAGTGAATTCAAAGAAGAATTACAAAATGATGAAAGGGCTGAAATTTTGTGAGGAGGGATGCTTGAAGGAAACAGGAATATCTGATCTTCAAAAGAGATAGTTACAGAACACACCATAGCTGTCTTCAAAAGTGTGAAGGGATATCATGGGGAAGAAGGATTAGGTTTTTCTGAATAGACCCACAAAATAGAACTTACACCCATGGACACAATGGGAACAGATAAGATTCACGTGGCAGAAGAACCAACCGGATTATTTCTGAGATACCTGCCTTCCCAAAATGTTTCTATTGAACTTGGTCAAAAGTAAGAAGAGTGCCTGAATTATTTTAATTTCATTCTAAGTCTCCCTGCCTTTCTTCCCATACACCACCTCCCACCTCACCCCCAAATCACCGACAGACAGTACAGGACCCTAACACAGTGCATGGTCAAGAGCTGTTTGGCCAGCTTCAAGTTATAACCACGCACATACCACTTCCTACATCTCTGTCAGATTTCAGGTCTGGAAATAAACCTCGTCAGGTTGGTATGAAGCCTAATTCTAGCAAGGCTAAATGTTCCGCTGAGCTGCCTGCCAGACGCTGCTAGTATCAACATTCTGTTCTTCACTCTGAATCGCAGTTTAAAATCAATCGGGCTTTTTCCCAAATAGCATGGCCACCTGTTTAAACCCTCATTTCCTCTCTGCCCAGCGTGAACACATATCTCCAAAATTTTGAATTAATGATTTTTCTTTATCAACTTCATTAAATGTGAGGATTAGACTGACTTTTTCACCTGATCGTAGCTCACCAGCTATCTGCAAGGGTTTTGTTCTTCAAGCAAACAAACTCTTGATATGCTCACCTATAGTTATATTTTTCGATGAATACCACTTTCAGACAAGAAATGGAATTGAAAGTCGCATCTGATATTTGTAATGACTTAGGTCTCTACCCTCAGTGAAATGGTTTCACACTCAGAGGAAATGCAAATCACTTTAGATCCAGGTGGAGGGGTATTCTCAGAGGGCTTTCTCGAAAATCCTACAGCACAACGAACCTAGAATTAGTAAGAGGTGGAAAGCTGCAAAATTATTACTTGCTCAAATTTAAGATATTGCTGTGTTTTTTTTTCCCATACACAATACACTGTAAATCCATACAAATGTGTAATACACACTCTTTATCTGGAACATCATGACTGGCCCCTGCCGCACGCTTTGCAGACTGCTTTCCTGGAATACTAATTCCGCTGGCACATGCGTTCCTTCCTTCCCCACCTGATTCCTCACAATGCCAAAGCTTTTGGGAGTACATGAAATATGCAACAAATGTGTCTGTCAACCCTCTTAGTGTCATTGAAAACCAAAAATCACTAGAATAAAAGTTAGTTAACAGAAACTTATGTTTAATGAGCCAACTCAACAAATAGCATATAAAGCTGATATTCCCCTGTCACCAAACTTCCAACTGTGATTTGGTTGAAGAAATGGCAGGCCTTGCATCGACTTCTCCTTCTGTGTGTTCCTTGGTGCAGAGCCCTTTACTCACCCCAGGGTTTTGTAATAAACATCACATACTTTCTCTGCAGAGATTACAGGCAACTCCATAGCATGTCTCAATCTTTGTACTTTGTGACTGGAATTATTTGGAAGGATGCTGTTCACTCTTCACAGTCTTAATGAAGGGGAAAATGAGAGAAGGCATTTTCTTTTGGGGATGTTCTATTTTCCCCTTGCATGCATAATGATTTTTTTTCATCTATTTTTTGTTTGCAAGTTTTTGATTTGTAGAGTGCTCTCGTTTCCCTTGGAATTTGTGTTTCTAATCACTGCACTACATACAGACACAAACACACTTTTCCAGAGCAGCTGCTACATCATATTGTTTTACTAATGGCAACACTTGGACCTAGTGTGAGCTAGGTAGATTTACTGATAGGGAAATGATAGGTGGAGAGAGACAGAGAGAGGGAAAGATTATAGATGATAGACATAAATGATAGATGGATAGATAGATAGATGCTTAGATAATCATGTACCCTCCCCTATATTAAAGCCCTCAAAAGCTTAAGATTCCCTAAAACGTTGCCTGACAGAAAAAAATAAACTATTTGTGGGTGGTTGGTGCTTTCATCGGGAAATAACCATAGTGTACATGCAGCATCCCTTTCTGCTGCCCAACACCTGAATCTCTTTCCCAGATATAGACAACTCCACTGTATGAATCTTTATGGGAGGCAGAGCACACCTCCTCCTACACAAAAAGGCTGTTTTTCTGCCACCTCCACCAAACCAGCTGTTGTTCATGATCACGCGACCAAGTCTCAGACAATCAGATGCCAACATCCAACACCCAGCGCCTGGCGGCCATGACAGGAAGATGCAGGAACGGCGGGGAATGTGTGCTGTCAATAACGTCCGGTGGCACTGCGGTAGCTACAGCAGAGCCAGTGGGGCTCGCACTGCCCAACAGAGGGAGCAGTCTTGTCCTCACCAGGGCACTGCATGTGTTCCTGCCCAACTGCCACGCAGAGCTATCCAGTATTACTAGAAATTCTGTGAGATAACCAATACCATTTTCTTTTCCTTTTCTGGTGTTTTTCTCTACTGTAAAGATTTATCAATGCAATGTATGTGCAGAGTTTAAAAATTCGCGTACCCTGCGAGTCCTGGATTCATCAGTGTCAGGCATTGTCTGTTGACTTCCTCTTGTGCTAGATGATGATGAGGCCCTTGGCTCTACTTTCCCTCACCCAATCCTCCAAACACAGTCAGAGAACAATTTTATTTAACCCCACAGAGAATATCAGCATTATAAGGTATAGAGAAAGGCAATGTAGTACATCATGGTTATTTCTTCCTATCCCATTAATTTTTGTCACACTTTTCTTAGAGTTGTAGTTTTCCACATAGCAGTTATTGATATATTTTCCAAAATGCTTGATTGTGCAAGAATTTCAGTAGTTTGTTTCAAGATTGCCCTCTATTTTTCTGGGGGATCCAGTGTTTACCTGGCTGCTCTCCAGTTGGATCCTTTCCCCTGGTGTTTGCAAGTCCATTGGCAGTCTGTTCACAGAGCAAGGGCCTAAAACCAATGGGAAATCCAGTGTGTGGGGCCCACTCTCCCATAGGTTTCTCTTTAGAGTGAATGGGGAGGAGGGAGGAGGAAAGTCCGTTGTACATTGGTGAACTCCTAAGTTCATGGAAGTTCTTTCTTGGGGCTGGCCAATGTCTCCAGGGTATTTCCTCCCGACCTCCCTTGCTGCGGGATAATCCTGGCTGCTGACTCTCAGGGAGGGAAGCAAAGCGTCCAACCAGGGCCAGCTATGTGAATTGCAGGGCCCAATGTCAAGTGAAAATATGGACCCCTTATTTCAAAAGCAGGAAAAATGCCATTAAATTTACTAAAATGTAAATCTTTTTTTTTTTTAATTCTACAATCTCTCTCTTGATTTGTCATGGTGTTTTTCAGTTGCTATTTAAATTTCTAAGTAAAAACAAATTAAAATTTTACATCATTAGCATGAATTTCACTGTTCATCTTTATATTATACAATGCCAGTTTTAAATGCAAATGGAAGAACATTTAATTCTTAAGCAGAATCACTGAATTACATATTTTTTCATAGCTTGTATCAATACTTGCATATACATTTCATTCTTACCAAAGTAATGGAAATGCCGCACATAAAAAATTGTTTTCATTTTACTGTTTTTAATCCTCACCTGAACATATTTAGAAAAAGAGGAATTATTGATGTGAGAGCAACATTCCATGCCCACCTCATGTGCACCCAGAATAGGGTTCAAACCCACAACCGAGGTATGTGCCCCGACTGGAATCAAACTTGCAACCTTTTGGCATATGGGACAATGCTCCAACCAATTGAACCACCTGGTCAGGGCTCATTTTACTTCTTTTTCTTCTATTTTTTTCAGTTAGTCTTTTTCAAACTAGTATTGTAATTTTCTTTCCTTTCTTCCCCATCCCATGTACAACTACGAGTACTTTTTTGGGGGGGAGGGGTAGAAATTTTTTTTTTAATTATATTTTATTAATTATTCTATTACAGTTTTCTCAATTTTTCCCCCTCTGCCCTCCTCCACCCAGCACCCCCTACTCCCTCAAGTAATCCTCACATCATTACTCATGTTCAAGGACCCTGTGTAGCTTCTTTGGCTACTCCATTTCCTATACTGTACTTTATGTCCCCATGGCTATTCTGTAACTACCTATTGCTATTTCTTAATCCCATCACCTCTTCACCCATTCTTCTATTCCCTCCTCCCATCTAACAAACATTAAAACACACTCCATATCCATGATTCTCTGTTCTTATTTGCTTAGTTTGTTTTTTAGATTCAGTTCTTGATAGATAGGTACTTACTGCCATTTTATTGTTCATAGTTTTGATCTTCTTTTTCTTTAATAAGTCCCTTTAACATTTTATATAATAATGTTTGGTAATAATGAACTCCTTTAATTTTTTTCTTGTCTGGGAAGCTCTTTATCTGTCCTTTGATTCTAAATAATATCTTTGCTGGGGAGAAGAATCTTGGCTATAGGTCTCTGCTCTTCATGTCTTTAAATATTTCTGGCCAATTCCTTCTAGCATGCAGTTTCTTTTGAAAAAAACAACTGACAGTCTTATGGTAATTCCGCTCTAGTTACTAACTGCTTTCCTCTTGCTGCTTTTAAGAGTCTCTCTTTATCTTTAACCTTTGCCATTTTAATTATGATGTGTCTTGGAGTGGACTTCTTTGCTTCTTCTTGTTTGGCTCTCACTGTGCTTCCTGGACTTGCATGTCTATTTCCTTCACCAAATTAAATAAGTTTTTTTAATTATTTTTTTAAATAGATTTCTAATTTCTTGCTCTTTCTCTTCTCCTTCTGGCACCCCTATGATGTAAATGTTGGAACACTTGAAGTTGTCCTAGAGGCTGCTTATACTATCCTCATTTTTTTAGATTCTTTTTTCTTTTTGTTGTTCTGATTACTTGGTTTTTGCTTCCTTATGTTCCAAATCATTGATTTGATTCTCAGCTTCATCCCCTCTACTGTTGTTTCCCTGTAAATTGTTCTTTACTTCAATTAGTATATCCTTTGTTTCTGACTGGACCTTTTTTATGCTGTTGAGGTCCTCACTAAGTTTCTTTTGCATCCTTATAACCAGTGTTTTTTTAATTTATTTTTTTAAGATTTTTTAAGATTTATTTTTAGAGAGGGGAAGGGGGAAGAGAGGGAAAGAAACATCAATATTTGTTTGCCTCTTACATGCCCCCCACTGGGGACCAGAATTGCAACCCAGGCATGTGCCCTAGACTGAGAATCAAACCAGTGACCCACTGATTTGTAGGCCAGCACTCAATCCACTGAGCCACACCAGCCAGGGGTATAACCAGTGTTTTGAACTCTGCATCTGATTGCTTATCTCTCTTTTGTAGTTCTTTTTCTGGAATTTTGATCTGTTCTTTCATTTGTGCCAGGTTTCTTTGTGTCCTCATTTTGGCAGCCTCCCTGTGTTTGTTTCTATGTATTAGATAGAACTGCTATGACTCCTTGTCTTCGTAGTGTGGCCTAATGTAGTAGGTGTCCTATGGGTTTCAGTGGCACAGCCTCTCTTATCATGCAAGCTGGGTACTTGAGGGGCACCTTTCATGTGGGATGAATGCACTCTCCTCTTGTATTTGAGACTCGATTGCTGTTGGCAGATCAATGAGAGGGATTTACCTAGGCCAGTTGGTTGCAAGGACTGACTGTCACCACTTACCACTAACCTCTGCCCTCCATGGAGGATCAGCTGTGTGGGGGGTAGTGTGGTGGTGCTCTGATGTGGCTCTGGGGTTTCCCAGGTGGTGTAGCCCAAGGCTACCCTGACTGGTCTAAAAAGCAGTCTGAGATGGCTGCTACCTGTGCTGGGCTTGGAGATTCCCAGGTGAAGCCAAACTGTGAATCAAGGTTGATTACTGCTAGTGCTGGGCCTGGGGCCACTTAGCAAAAGGTATGGGGGCTGAAGGCTCACAGAGGCCAGCTGGTGTTTATTTGAGAGCATTTAGGAAGTTGTGAAGCATGAGCCAAGACCAGCCATTCATATGGAAAAGCACCTTGGGTGGGTCCCTAAGTTGAGTGGGTAAGAATCTCAGGGGATCTCCAGGGTAGAGCAAACAGTGTTAAACAGGTTGATGGAGTCTCAGGTATGGCACCAGCCTTTTGGCCCTGTGGCTCTGTGGGGTGTGGGGTCAAAAAATGGACAATGGCCTCTACTAGACAATTCAGTTTCTCCCTGTATGCCACGGGGGCTTTTCTTTTCAAGCTGCTACCCCAATCCTAGAGCTCAGAGGGAGTGAGTCTGTGTAAGTCTGTGTGTGGGTTCTTTAAGAGGAACTGCTTGGGACTGTTGAAATTTCTTCCACTGACTCAGTCCCTGTTGGGTTTTGCAGCCAGAAGTTATTAGGACTTATCTTTCTGGCACTAAAACCCTGGGCTGGGTGGGCTGGTGTGAGGCTGAGTCTCCTAACTCTTGAGATATCCCTCACAAGTTTTTATCCACCACATGTGAATGTGGAACCAGCCTGTTCCACATATCCACCCCACCTACCAGTCTGGTGGATGTGGTTTCTTTAATTCCATAGTTGTCAGACTTCCATTCAACTAGATTTCTGAAGGTTCTAGAGTTTTGTTGTAATTTTGACGTGATTGTCATCATTTTACTTCTTGATAGGCACACATTCCACCAACATTCTCTGCCTTCAGCTTACTGATGAGTAAGTTAGAACTAAAAAGAAAAAGAACTATGCTTTTCTCTATCTTTCCCTTTCCTTCTATGTCTACATTTTCATTATAGATGGTTAGGCTAATACAGGAAAGTAAGGGGAATAAGAAAGGATATGATAGGGTTTCTTGGTGGTCATGTTTCTTAGAATGCAACTGAATTTTTTCTGTATTTGAAAGTTCTGACTTGAACACAAAGTATGGTGCCTGGGGCTATCAGTGCCTCAGCAAACTCACTTAAGAGACTTAACGTGCTTACCTTGTACTCACTTTGAGTCTTGCTAAACTACCACACATGTGGGTCCTCTGGAATTCTGTGGTCATGGAGCATCACAAACACTATTCTTGAATGGGCAGCAAGGAACAGTGGACACACACATTATGTGTATCTCCTCTGCTCGTGTTCACGCTCCTTCATCCAATTGAACTTACAAAACACAAGTTCAAATATAAAATTATTAAGAATTTCAAGATGGCAACAGAGGAACATTAAGTCAAACACAGGACTCTTCTGAGCCATAGCCTATGTCTCTGACACTAACCCTGGGTCCTATGCATTGTTATGCAGACTTTCCCTCAAAATCCTTTTTCCAACCCATTGCCTCACCCTCACATATGGTGATGCTTGATTTCTCTGAGTTGCAATCTGTCCAATTAATTTTTTTCACAGAACAAATCTGTTCCATGTTTAAGAACTATATCTTTAACATAAAACAGATCCTTAAGGTATGTGGGGAGCAGGTCCTGGTTCACTGAGGGTCTCAGTGGGACAAACAGGAGCAGAGAGTTAGGCAGGTTTCTATAGCCTGGGTGGGGCCAATATGGTGGGTAGTGAAGTGGAAAGAAAAGGGTATGAAACACCAGCCCAGTTAATGTTCATCAAGGCTTAGAAAAATGTTATAGACATGTCCGTTTCTTTATTTAACTGAACATTATTGTTTCCATTAATGACTATTTTGCACCTTAAAAATATCTCATTAAGCCTGACATTGTGAAAATGTCTGATTTTCCCAAAGTATTTTTTGTTTTGTTTTTGTTTTTGGAGTGATGGGAAATACTGGATTTTGGAGTTTACAGTCCTGGCCTTGAACCCTGGTTCCCCAAGGGTATCTATAGATAAATTATTCAGTCTCATTGGAGTTTGCTCTTCTCTTCTAAAGATAATGAACATGATAATATCTAATCTCATATGATGATTTCAAAGATAAAATGAAAGCTAAAATTATACAATACAATGACTAACACATTCTTGATGCATAATATTAGTTTCCAGACTCACTTTTGATAATATAAATTCTCTTACATCATCTCTTATGGTGATATTTAAGAGAACTAAATATTAAG